>JACAXG010000010.1:3109663-3172255 GCA_018881555.1 Amblyornis subalaris
GGTGTACAAGTTATAATTTTTGAGCCGAAATTTGTCAAAATTTATGCCTCTTTCTGCTTTCCTATCCATAAAAAAGAGCTTTTTGCTTTTGAGTGGGAAAACCCTGAGACAGGGAAGAAAACACAGCTTATTTGGACGGTTCTACCCCAAGGTTTTAAGAATAACTCAACTAGATTCAGAAATCAGCTGAAAAAATAATTAGTGAACTGGAGAAGGCGGCAGAGAAACCAGCAGCCAAGAATTGCCACATCTAACAACTGCATTCAACTGACTGTAAATTCGTTGAATTTTTTGGGATTGAGTGAAAAAGCACAAAGCCTCGGGAACCAGCAGAGGGCTGTGGCCTATTTTTCCAAACAGCTAGACAGCGTTGCCCGAGGCTGGCCAGGATGCTTGAAGGCCGTGGTGGCCACTGTCACCCTGACTCAGGAGGCCCGAAAACTCACCCTGAGGCAAGATATTGTGGTCTATGTGCCGCATGCCCTAGCAGCTATACTTGAACTAAAGGCAGGACATGGACTGTCCGGCAACCGAATGCTTAAATATCAATCACTGTTGTTAGAGCAGGATGATGTTACTCTGAAAACAACATCTGTTGTCCTTCTGTCCTCGACACTAACTGATAATGTGTCTGAGTGTGACTGTTTACAGACCACAGAAGAAGCCTATTCCAGCAGACYAGACCTGAAGGACGTGCCTCTAGAAAATCCAGACTGGGAGCTATACACCAATGGAAGCAGCTCCACGAGAAATAACGTATCATTGCGGAAGGTTGAACTGATTGCACTAATGAAAACTCTAAAACTGAGCAAAGGAAAGAAGGTAAAAATATGTGCTAATTCTGAATATGCATTTAATGTTGTGTATATCCACGGAGCCATCTGGAAGAAAAGAAGACTACTGACCACTCAAGGTAATAGAATCAAACATGAACATGCTGAACAAATCCTTGCCCTCATGGAGAGCATCAGAAAACCTACAGAAACAGCTATCATGCATTGTAAGAGTCACCAAAAAGGGAAAACCACTCCAAAACTGGAAAATAGCTTTGCTGATAAAGCAGTAAGAGGGATAGCAGAAAAAGACATGCGTGCAGTAATACCACAAAAGGAGATTGACCTGTCAGGGTTCACTCCAAAGTATGATCAGGCAGATCACAAGTACATACTGGTATTAATGAACACATTTAGTAATTGTCTTGAAGCTTATCCCTATTGCACTAACACAACCAAGGAAGTGGTGAAAGCTTTACTCAATCATATAATTCCAAGGTTCAGGGTTCCTTTGGGAATGTCATCAGATAGGGAACCACATTTCGTTACAACAGTGGTTAAAGAAGTTCGTGAGATTTTGAGAACTGCTTGGGATCTGCATACACTTTCCAGACCCCAAGCAAATAGTAAAGTTGAACATATGAACAGAACCCTTAAAACACAGATTAACAAAATTTGTCAAGAGACATCCATGACATGGGTTCGGGGCTGGCCTATAGCCTTACTAAGAATCCGCATACAACCAAGGCAGAAGGATAACATCAGTCCCTATGAAATATTGTATAGCAGGCCTTATCAGACTCTGCATATTCCTGGTGATATTCATATGAGAGAGAAACTTAATTTACAGAAATATCTAATAGCTTTAAGTTCCACATTGCAGAAACTCCAGAATTACATCATGTTGGACACACCTGCGCATCCCTTCCAACCTGGAGACTGGGTCTATGTCAGATGGTGGGACAGTGATCCTGTACAAGCAAAGGGAAAGGACCATTCCAAGTCCTGCTGACTACCCTCCCTGCAGTCAAAGTCGCTAGCAAAAGACCCTGAATTCACTACTCCAGAGTTAAGAAGGCTTCTGCTCTCGAAACCACTGAGAAAGCAGAGACTAACACAAATGAGAATGATGCAGCTTGAATTGTTCCTTTCCCATGTGTTATCCACACAATTGGTAACCATGACCCGGGGTTGGCCCTACGATTTACATGAGTTTTAGTCCAAAATGTGTCTTAATAAAACAACCGACCTTTAGATGGAAATAGTAACTGGCCACCAATCAGCTTAGGTAGACCAGAGTGAGATGGTTAACAAGGATTCGGCTAGAATTTGGAAGCAAACACAAATTTCACATAAAGTCAGAAATAACACCTTGAATTTTAATTGTATCTTCCACACCCTCAATTCATGGTTACCAAACTGATCCTAGATTAAAGAACTGTTCATAGCAGTTAATTCTTATCTACATGATGACCAATTAAACATTACTATTGTTAGATAGTTATATTTACTGTTATTAAATAGTTACATCATTGTTATTACATATTTACTATTATTAGATATTTGCTGTTGTTAAATAGTATACCACTAAGAATATTTAGTGTAGTATAGAAACTCAACAAGGTTAAGGCCTTGTTGAATCTCTAAAAGGGGGGATATGATGCCTTAAGGATTGGCTTTTTGATTTTTCTAACCCTGCACTGTACTAGTGTGTAATTCTGAAATCCATATTATGTGCTTCACCTTCTTGTTAGACAAAACATTCTCTCTAAGCCTGGAAAACAAGGTCACTATCCTAGACCTAGAGTATAAACAAAAGTGAATTGGGAGGAGGTGAATGGGGAAATATTACTTCATTACCTGAAACTGTAATTGGACAATTAACTTCTGATAAGCAAATGTACCAAACCTATATGTGGGGGGGAAAACTCGTGATCGGGGTCCATCTTGGTTTAGCCTAGCATCGGCAAGGCTCTGTACCAGAGGTGTACCACTCGAAGGCCTTCAATAAATTCATACTTTTATTCACTAACTTTGTTCAGTCTCCGTTTCAGGTACTCCCGATTTTAGGCATCAAGACGGTGGGCAGAACGTGTGCTGGACTCACACCCCACTGCCACTGCCTGTGCCCTCCCTGCTCATCTGCATCATGGCCTTTCTGAGCAACATCCCAAGGATCACAGCTGCCGTCTGTGTGATGGAGGCGAACCCCTCCAGTGCCTGGTGTAAATCTCAGCCTGATTGCACCACAGCCTGACCAAACCACAGGCCAGGATCCTCCCATCCCATCCCACCAAGCTGGCATTGGCTGTCCAAACCACAGGCCAGGATCCTCCCATCCTGTCCCACCAAGCTGGCATTGGCTGTCCAAACCAAAGGCCAGGATCCTCCCATCCCATCCCACCAAGCTGGCATTGGCTGTCCAAACCACAGGCCAGGATATTCCCATCCCCTCCCTTCGCTTCCCAGCACATCAAGCGGTGCTTACAGACCTCGGTGAGCAGGGACGGTGGCTGGTCTGAGGGGTACACCCAGCCACTGCTGCACTTCTCCGTGTCATTCAGGCCGTAGGCCACGATGGAATCGAGGTCCCAGTCCACCGGGGAGTACCTGGAGCACTGCTCGAACTCCCCGTCCTGGCCCCGGGGCAGAGTGAGGTTCAGCTGCTCTTCCTCCGTCAGGTTGGGGCCCACGGCGAGGATCCAGCTGGTGTCACAGTGGTGAGGCACTTCCAGAACCATGAACACTTGGCCAACCATTTGGAAAGGATTAAGAAGTAGTGGGAGGGAGAGGAGCAGGATCAGCAGTTTCTGATACAGCCCGAACTCCCCCAGAGCACTTATTATGTCTGCAAACTCGGCCATGGYGAGCACYTCTMWGGCCAGGCCGCACTGGTACCTATGRCTTAAATAGGCAAATATTAATGTTTAAACTGTGTGAGCACTAAACCYCTWATSCARTMTSATAAAATGAGCACCTGTACTGGTACGCTAGTCCATTATGGTGATACAGTGCAGTCCTCCAGGCTGTACTTTGTCACCAGCCATTCCCTCCCTGCTCTGGGGAACAGAACAAAGGTGCCAGAGCATTGCCATTCTGGGAGACAGCATAGTGACAGCTTGTCATTTTCCAGCCTGGAATGTCTCACAAGGCCTCCYGTGCTGCARTGAGAGGTTTTTGTCTGAGATACGAAGTTGTGACTCTACTAATAAGGGTTAATAYTAYYGAGTGTGGTGAAGCAAAAGGAGTGAATTTGCTGCTCCCATTAATGGCTTAATGGCTGTATAACCCATCCTGGAGTCCACAGGAAGGAGAAGCAGAAGAACACTTCTCCTCTGGAAATATGGGTGGTAGTCCAGTAGACTTGGTCTTGACAGCTGTGTCCCAAGCKGTGTGTTCTCATTTGCCCCATGTGGAACCCCTGGTTCGTCATGAAAGTAGATCTAAACGACAGCGTCTTGGGGAGAATGCTAAARCAGGTTTGGCTTAGAGAGGCCTCTCGGGGAAAAGAGCACGTGACACACACAGACATACAGAGCACACAGGGTTTGGGAAACGACACCAGCCTGGCTTTGCCTGAGGTTCTGATGTCACCTGAAAAGCAGATTGGCCTGATGCCTGCTGCACATCTGAGCTGCTTCCTGGGTGGACTCCCTGAGTGGCTTGTGCCTTTATTCCTGGTAAACTGGGTAGCTGGACTGCCCTCAGTGTGTGAAATTTTGTGTGTCATTTGGCAAAGGCGTCCTGGCTGCTTTCACCAGAGCTATGAACAGGTCACCARCCTTCTCATTTCATGTCTCCTCTCAAATTCTTAGTCCTTCACTCTCAATGCCCTTAGTACATCTGAGCCTCCAGCAAAGTTACTGAGGGGTCACACAAGCCTGGATTGGTGTTTCATGAATGGGAATGGCACCATTGTGCTTATGGAAGCTGGAAGAGGAGTAGAATATTGGATTTTAAAGCATCAGCCCCAAAGTTGGAGTGGGAGAGTAAGATCACACTGGTTAGTGCTATTGGGAGTAAAGGAAGAGAGGGGTCAAAGTCACTTAGAGCTGTGTAAATCCAGCAGTGTGCATGCGTCATCTGCACACACCTCACAGCCAAACGTCACTCAGCTCTGCACCCACATCCTTGGATGAGAGCACTTGCTGTTGTTTGGCAACATTCCTTGAGCAGGAGGCTGAGCTACCCAAGCTCCAGAGGTTCTTTTTACCCTAAATCCATCTCTGGCCTTTTTGTGGGATGACCTGGCTGAGGAAATCTGCTGTGGCAGAGGCATTTGGACCCTGTCCTGCCTTCYCCATCAGTGAGMAACGAGCCGAAGTCTTCAGGCTCACCCTGTTGTGTGTGGCTCATGATCTTCCCTCCCATTCCTCAGCCCCCAGCATGTCCTGTGGCAGAGCTCAGATTTCTGACTATAAAACCTCCTTGGGGTGACCCAGACATGAGAGCAGTCTCATGGGCTAAGGCAGGTGTAACYGCTTMAAGCTGTTCTTCCAGCCATGACCAGACAGGCTCCCCTGAAGCCCTGGGAAAGCTTCAGTCCTTTGTCACCCTCAGATGACATTTCTCCTGGAAAGACATTGTTTTCCTATTTGTCTCCATGCTCTGGGGCTGAGTGGATCAATCCTATATGCTGGAGATCCCTCAGGGGCAAAGGCYGGGGCAGCCCTGCAGAYSTCCTCTGTTTCCTGGAGCCCCAGTGGTAGGGATTCCGTGCTTATTTCTGTCTGTCCAGCAGTTCTGCCCAGGTGGATTGCTAAGGCTTGCAAAGCCTCTTGGAAATGGAGAAGCCTCTATCAGAGGGCATCAGAAACCAGCAGGTCTCAGGGAAGACCTGGGATGGACAGCTGGAAAACCTCTACATCCATGTCCAGAACAAGGGAGAGGAAGCATCCTAGAGAGTATTTCAGAAAGAGAAACCACTGCCTGGGAATGGAGCCTAGTGCAGGAAATAGGGCATTGATGCACTAATTCATGGACTCGGCTTTTCTCTGTACCTCAAGAGTGACAATGGCTGGAGAACCCTTTGGACTCCCCTGTGTGGGGTGAATTGTGGGAAAATGGATCCATACCCACTGACTGTGGTGCTCCTGCATTTTCCCTCTTCCTCTTAGAGCTGGCAGGGAGAGATCAGGTGTCATCTGGGTGAGAGATGGGTGTCATCTGGTGATGACAACTCGGTCTGGGGTGTCACTCTGAGCACCTTTTGCACAGGTGACAGGGCCACCCTCTTCCCACTGCTCCCGTGACAGGTGTTTGATCTTTGCCTTCTCTCCATCTCCAAGCACAGCTTGACCAGGTTTAAGGAATGGCTGTAAGAGGGCAGTCCCTTTAGCCGAAGACCCTTGACCCATCCCAAGGTGAGACTGACTTCAGCATCTGATGAGTCATATAAATTTCAAGAATATCCCTCTTTTGCCTGATCAATGCTGATTGAGCAGTTTCTCTGCACAGAGCACTGACACTGCTTTGCAGCAGATGCTGTCACTAAGCAGTTTTATTCCTCCAGCAGATCTGACAGAGTCAGGGTTATTTTGGCAATGGTGAGGCAGTGAGGTTGATGGGTTTTTTAATGTTACATTATTTTATTTTATAAATTTTATTATATTTTATTAATTTAATTAATTTAATTTCATTTAATTTCATTTTATTTTTAAAATTAATCATTTTAGCACCTTCATCTTTCTTTTTTTAAAGACAGCTGATTAAAACATGTGAAGTGATATGCTCCATGACCCTTTTCATAGCACACGTGTTCATGCTTTGACCCTCAGGGGTTTCTCGTGAGCTTGTTTATCATTAGTGTAATTGTTAACTCCTATAACATTTATCTTATTTATGCAAAGGGCAGTCAGGGAGGATCAGAGTGCAATTGCACAGGGAGAGCAGATGTAGCAATGTCCCTACACCCCAAGACTTCAAGACGTCTGGGTTCATTTTTCTCCTCTGCCCTTCTGATCCTGACCAAGTCATTTCAAATATCTTTGCTCACCATTGTACAACTGATTCCATGGTTCACTTTTGGTCCCATATCAGCGAACTTGTGCTGCAGGGCAGGGCTGTCCACCTATATAAAGAACTCCTTCTCTAAAAGGTCATAATTTAACATCTCCAAGTCTTCGGAAGACAGACTGTCATAATCTTCCTCAGCTCCTGATGTTTTTCTGCTCCTGTTCATTTTTTCAGAAGCCTCCTGGCCCATTTTGGCTGAACCAACATCAAAAGGATCAAAGACACCCTGATTAGAGGTTTCAGAAGCACGGTTGCCGAACATGTACGGAAAATTAGGAAAATTGTCTTCCTGTGTAGAGAGAGGCCTGTTTGTGGAGCCTTCAGCACTGAGACCCACTCCAAATGTTTCTTCTGCTGCCTTTGGAGCCTGGCACCGTGGATCCAACTGCAGCAGGAGTTCACAGCTCTGCATCCCTTCCAGGTCTCTAATATTAATCTCATCCTGCCCATCAAGAAGTGAGAGACTGGAGGTGTCCCACAGCTCTAGTGAGGCATTTATTTCTGCTGGGATTTCCTGGGATAATTCTGAAGGATTTGGATCAAAGAAAGGTGGAGTTTCTGCCTCTGAGTTTTGCAAGTCTGACTTTGGGGTTTTACTTGCTGTGCTGGGCAAACCTTGTCCTCCAGAAAAGAACAACTTATTGTCCCCCAGAAAATCCATGTTGCCAAACTGAAGCTCAGCTTCCTTGGGTAACTTTTCTGAACTGCCTGGTGAAAAAAATATCTCATCCTGTGTCACTGTGTCCTGGACATCCAAACTCAACAGGTCCTGGGCTTCTAGTAGACAAGTACCATGGTGATTTCCTTCCCTGGTGAGGTTTTTGCTGCTGTCAGCTGCAGGCATAAGCTCTGGAGGAGGCTGTGGAAGGTTTGTTCCACCTTCTGAGTTTCCTGCAGCTTCTTTCTGATTTTCCTGTGCTGGCATGAGAGGGGGCCAACAGCTGTCCTGTTGCTGCCAAACCTGACTATTTAAAGACAATTGGTCATGAACGTCAAGTTCAGTTCTGTGATGTTTCTCATCATGTGACATGTTTGTGCCAGGAGTCTCCTCGCCCTCAGTAGAGCCTGAGAACCCTCCAGACCTCTCCTGGATATGTTTAGGGAACACCTCCATCTTTCCTGGCCGTGGCAGCTGATCATTCTTGGGGGCCTTTTGCTTTGCTTGGCTGAAGTTGCTGAGGAGGCCCTGGACCTTTTCTGGCCTGTCATCAATATTTGCTTGTTCTGAGGATCCTGCAGGTTTTCCTCGTGAACTCTGCTTCTTCTCTGAGGAGTGACCAAACAAAGTGGCAAGGGCTGACTGGGGCTTTGTGGTTTTCCTTTGGGTTGTTGTTTCTTTCCTGGGAGCTCTGCCTTTGTCTTCAGAGCCAAAAAGGGTAACAAAGGGGTTTTTCCCAAGCCTGAAACCTTTACCTGATGTCTCTCTGCAGGCTTGACTGCTTCTGGCCTCCTTTCTCTGGGCACCAGCCTCTGATGTAGGCACAGTGCTTTCCTTTGGGAGTTTCAGATCCGCTTTTTCTTCACCTACTGGATAGCCTCCAGATTTGTCCAAGGATATATTCAGTTTGGAACAGCCTGATGTCTTTGCTGATTGCTCAGATATGTGCAAGGTGTTTTCACTAAGAACTTCCCTGGAATCCTGTGACTTGGAGTTGTTGAATTCATCACGTGAGGGGCAAGTGGCACAAGTTCCTTTCAGAGGTGTGTCTGTCGGGACTGGAAAACCCATGCCAGGTGATTTAATATCATGTCTCAAAATATCCTCATGAGCGTTACTTTTCAGTGGGCCACATGTGTCCTGAGGGTGTGTTTCTTGTAAACAGGACACATTGTGATCATCTGTCTTGTCTGGACAGCCAGGTGAAGAGATTCTGCTCTTTTCAGCTTTGTTTTCCTGAGATGTATGCTTAGCACTGGGCTCTTCCGGAGACCCTGACCTACTTACAGATTCCTCTTCTTTTGTCTTCTCAAATTTTGCCCCTTTGCTCTCAATTCCAGGCAAATCACTTATGCTGGATGGCTGTGTACTTTGCCCCAAAGTGACTGGCATCTGTTTCCCAGGGAACTCATTGGTGTTTGCCTTTGATTTCTCACTCAACATTTCAGTGATCTCAGGTGACACACACAGCCCTCCTAACTCCAGGGAATCAGAAGATACAGAAGAGGTCCTTGACACACCAGAGGGGGAATGGGCTTCTTCAGCTTCATTTTCAGAGGGATCAACACTCTCAGCTACGCATTTTAGCTCTATACTTGTGGTGTTTCTGGTTTTGTGCTCTCCTGGCACAGGAGTGGTCTGTGTGCTGTTCATTCCCTCTCCAAGGTGACACTTGGCCCCTGCGGTGTCTGGGGTGGCTACAGTCAGTTCAGGCTTGTCAGCTGTCATTGTGCCTCCCTTGCTGGGTGTGCTCAGAGACCCACAGACCTTGTTTTGTGTTGCTGGGACCTCTGTGCCAGGGATGATGGAGCCCCCTGTGCCCCCCCTGTACCTCCACGTGGTGGGTTTAGTGCTTTGGCGTGTGGCATGGGGGGCCAGTGAGCCACGAGGCAGGGATTTCACAGGCTCCAGGACTGGAGGGAAGGGGGCACAGGCAGGTCCTCTATTCAGCTGGGCTTGGCCCTGCTGGATTGCAGCCACTCGCTGGGACACCTTCCCCACTCGCTCCCCTTCAGGCACAGCCCCATCCCCAGTCTCTTCATGGCCTCCCTGTTCTCTGGTCTTGGGCCAGGTACACACTTGCTCTCTTTCCTTGGTGTAGGTGATTCCAGGTAAGAACCTTCCCTTCTCCACTGCTCCCTCCTGACCCCTGAGCACCATCCTGCCTGCCCTGCTGCCTGCAGCCTCATAGGTTTGCAGGCTCAGGGCAGGATTTTTCCAGGAACACGGTCCATTTCSAGCTTTTCCATCGACAGTCAAGGTTGTTGTTGAAGGTGGCCAGACTGTTCGGAGCCTGTTCCCTAAGAGGACAGACTTGCTGTTCCTGTGCTCAGCCAGCTTCAAATCACACTGTGCATTGAAGGATGTGGGTTTCTCTCTTGTTTCAGTCTTTTTGGCCCCGTTACACCTCTCCCAGGGCTGTGGTCCTTGCTGAACCTGATGGYGCTCCAGCCTTTCCATCTCACTTCTGCTTGCAGCCCCAGCCATCAGCTTGTAGTGGACTTGGCAGTAAAACACCCCGTGGAGGGCAGCATAGTTTTGCAAGCTGGAAAACACACATTGGCACAGCTGTCAGTGACTGTGTGGGAGGGGAGCTGTAGCACTGATGGACAGGCTTTCAGCAAAATTATTTGTCAGCGGGGAAGGGAGGGAGGTTTGAAGAATGAAACCTTTCAAAAGTAGTGTTGGCTTTCTGAGAATATGTTTGATTTTTCTTTCAAACACCGAAACRCGTGAAAAATTAAACATTTCCTAGCAAGACCTCTGGGAGCTGTAGCCCAGGTTATGTGCAATCCCTTTTTCAATTACAGGTCAGGCTTCATACCAGCACTCCATCCCCTCCCTGTGACTGCCAAGCTGAAAACAAGCCAGCAGTGTGCCCYTGTGACAGGGAAGCCAGCTACATCCTGGGCTGCATGGCCAAGTGACTGCTCCTCTACATTCTGCACTTGTAGGATTCCATGTGGAGTACTTTGTCCAGTTTTGGGCTCCTCACAGCAGGAAAGCCTTTGATATACTGGAAGGAATCCAGCAAAAGGCCACCAAAGTGGTGAGGGAGCTGTGTCATCTCAGGAGAGGTTGAGAGCTGGGTTAGCCAGGTCCTACCAGGAGAAGGCTAAGAGAGAGAAACTCACTGCTCCGTGTRTCTATTTTATGGGAAGACAGGGCTGGAGTGCTCTTGGAGGTGGGCAGTGACAGGATGAGAGGCAATGGGAACAAGTTGTAACACGRAGAATTGTGATGGGGTATAAGAAAAACCATTTTCACTGGTGGTCAGATGTTCAAAGAGGGGCCCCCACCAAAAGACTGTGTAACGCCCATCCTTGAAGATATTCACACCTCTCCCGGACATGTTCCTGAGCTCCTGCCCTCCTTGGACCTGCAGAAGGCTGGGTGGAGACTTCCTCAGGTACCTTCCAACCTTCCTCACTCAGTGTGATGCTGGGGGACATGGTTTAGTGGTAGACCTGGAAGTGCTGGGTTAATGGTTGGGCTTGATGATCTTAGAAGCTTTTTCCAACCTTAATGATTCTATGAACATAGAAGGTGCCCAAATGACTCCTCCAATTAAATTCCATATCAGTATTCCCAAACTGTAAATATTTATTGTAGTTTCAGCTCACCCTTGCACCACCATCCGCGCAGATTCCTGATCCATGGGTGTCTGCAATCTTGAGGTGAGCAGTCTGCAGACTCCAGTGATGGAAAAGCAGGCGGAATCAGGGAAACTGTCTGCCCTTTTTCTTATTTCCTGAATCCTGCTCTGTTGGAATTACCCTTAGGAAATTGTCATGGAAACTGCTTGGACATCCCTTAAAAATAAATGCCCCTGAATCCCAGCACTCACCTCAGCTTCCTCCCGCAGACTCGACAGCAGAAACACGAGCGGTGCACACAGACCTTGTCAGTGACCACACGCTCCATGCAGTACACAGGCTTCAGGCAGGAGGCACACATCTCTCTCAACATGGGCTGAAGAAGGAGAGACTGAAGTTAAATAACTGAACCACGACCACCTGGAAGTGCATCTGCAAGCTGATTTACTGAACCTTCTGCTTGAGTTGTGTTTTCTTCTTGTTTTGCAGATCTGTTGTGCAAGTTCAGATTCCTGTCTGACTCAATTGTCATCTGGGATAGGTCAGTGTTAATTTTCAGTCAGGACAGAAAGACAGAACACCCTTGGATCTCTGACGAGAAAAAAAAAAATATTCACTTGATTGAGAGTAAACAATTCATTCAGTTGAATCATTTAAAAACCTTCAGCGAGGTGAGAAATGTTGCTCTGACGCAAAAACTCTGTGCAACTCCTGGAATCACTGATAACTTACGKCTTCTTACACAGACACATGGTCCTGACCCTGAAAAGTCAGGCACATATCAGTGTCAAAGCTCCACAGCTCCATGAATCTGGTGGTTTACTCCAGTGTGTTTACTCTCTGGATTGTGTTGTGTGCCACGACCTGATTCCTCAAACACCTCTTTATGTGAAAAACCTAGAGAATCTCTCTGGAAAGCATTGCCAGCACCAGCTATATTAGTGGAGAGAGGGGGAAAAAGAATCTTGGATGTCAGCCCGGCTGCAGCAATATCTCCAGGTACTCTGCATGGCCAAGTGACCCAGAGGATGCAGGTGGCGATGGGATGTCTCTGTGCACTCCTCACTGTGGTGCAAAGCAGAGGCTTAGCTCAGCTGCTGAGTTAATCTGTGAGTCAGGTCTGTCCAAAGCCCCAGAAGGAGCTTAGCTGAGCCCAGCCTAACTGACAGGGCAGTGGTCTGAGTACTGACACTCCCTCACATCAGGGCAACTCTGCCTCTTTCTAGGGGGTTTATTTGCTACAGTTTTGCTGGTGCTCTCTGATCCCTCTGGCTTTCTTTCCATATGTTCCTGCCCTGGTTTGCAGTGTTGTCAGCTCAGAGAAAAGGCAAGTTTACCTTCTGCTCTCGTGTGGAGTGGGCTGATGGTCAAATTTAGCTTTGACCAGAGTAAATAAGTTACCCAGAGAAGTTATGGAACCCCCATCTCTGGAAGTGTCCAAGGCCAGGTTGGACAGGGCTTGGAGCAAYCTGGGATAGTAGAAGGTGTCCCTGCCCATGGCAGGAGGGTGGAATTAGAAGACCTTAAGGTCCCTTCCAACCCAAACCATTTTATGACTGTGTTTCTATGAAACAGGAAAGGTGTTTCTGTATCTCAAGAGATGAACTGGCAAGGGAACAAGAACCCTGTCTTTTGTTTGCAACACACACCTGGGAGACCAATTTTTTTTTTTATTAACTTCATTTTGGCTGAATATACCATTAAGGTCAGGTCAGCTTTGTTTTCCTGTGACAACACTTTCAAGAAGATGAGTTTAAYATCCTCAGTTTTCTTCCTTCTCTCTAGAGGGAAGCTTACAAACAAAATCCCTGTCTTTCTTTCAGTCTGCAATGATCCCAGCCTTCCTCTGCTCTTCCAGTGCTCTACAGAGAGCAGACCATAGGTCTGTAAGTGAATGCAGATGTAATGGGTGTCTAAACTCCCAGTATTCTCAGTGTAGGTCCAGTTAAGGGAATCTGAAGGGTGATACATCTACCCTAAAGCAGGCCCATGTGGTTGTACAAAATCAATCCATTTGCCAGATGAATTTCACCAATGTGACTGCAGAACTTCCTCTGATGGTGATGAGCTCTCACCCAGCACAAGGGTCTGTGTCCTGGCAGGGAAGAGAGTAACGCAACATGTCTGTGTTGTATAAGAAAAAAATGCTTTCCTTTAATCATGACTGAAGAAGGAAGCAGAACTCTTTAGCAAAAAAGCAAGCAAGATCTCTTCTTCTCTGAACTGGGAATGAATGTACTCCTAGAGTGTGTTTCCAAAGTGGGATAATCTTTTACAGGGGATACAGGTCTCTTTCACCAGGGGATTTATTTTCAATGCTCATTGTCTGACACATGGCAAATACTATCGCTCTTCAGAGGTGTGTTTGTCAGCCCCAGGAATAAGCCTTCCTAATGGTTTAGAAGATAGAGAGGTGATTAGCAGCAATTGAATGGCACTGTGGGCAAGGAAATTATCTTAGGGCTTCTGTGAAAAGCAGGCAGAGTGTGTTCCTGGAAGGCTCTTCCAGCACGCTGCTGATTCCTGCCGTGCTGAAAGTTGCAGCTGGATTACGGCTTATCAGTTGTGGCCTTTTTTAACTTGTGTGAATGAAAACCTTTAAATAGTAGGAGGAGTCAGCCTGAAAATGCTTGTGTTACTGATAGGTGGAGAAGCTGGGAATGGGTCTGGAGCACCAGGAGCAGTTGAGGGARCTGGGAGGGCTCAGCCTGGAGAARAGGAGGCTCRGGGGGGAYCTTCTCACTCTCTACAACTCCCMGAAAGGAKGSTGTAACTATGTGGGGGTTGGAYYCTTCTCTCACATAACAAGTGATAGGACAAGAGGAAAAGGCCTCACGTTGTGTCAGGGGAGGTTAGACTGGATATTARGAAAAATTTCTTCACAGAAAGGCTTGTCAGACATTGGAACAGGCTGCCCAGGGCAGTGGTGGAGTCACCATCCCTGGAGGGATTTAAAAGACGTGCAGATGTGGCACTTGGGGACAGGGTTTAGTKGTGGGCTTGGCAGTGCTGGGGTAATGGTTGGACTCGATGATCTTAGAGCGCTTTTCCAACCTAAACTATTCTGTGATTCCATGGTGAGCACRAATCTTTCAGGCTTAAGGCTGAGCATCCTCAGGGAGGCCAGTGACTGACAGAGCTGGGAAGGGCAGTAGTTTTTGTGGGCACTTCAAATGTGGCCATGTCCTGTCCACTGCTGCAAGAAAACCAGATCTGTGGCTGAACGYGTTTGACCACTCAAGGAGGTACGGTCCTGACAATTCCAACTGTCCCCTGTCCCCGTGTCCAGGTAACTCTCCCAGCCTGTTTACTTTTGAAAATACTGTGTGAGAATGCAGCCACCCACCAGGGCAAAGGACGGTGAACAATGTCATGTCTTGTACCCAAAAATCACAGAAAAACTATATCAACTCATTTGGGATTTGAAAGTTTGTATGTGCTCTGCTGGTTTATTATTGCAAAGTCTGAAGCAYGGAGAATATGAGCTGATCCTTCAGCTTGAGTTTGAGTTTCAAATCTTTGCATTTGTTTTTTCTCTCCAGCTCTTTCAGTGTCTCAAGGAGCCGTGTATGGTGCTGAAATAATRCAGCATCTGTCTCCTCATCATATTTCAGTTCCTGGCTGATGGAAATACCATGAAAGAACACATCTTAAATGATCTTAGCCTCATAAATGGCTCTTTGAGACATTTAGAAATCCTGTAAAACCAGAAACACAAACAATAAGATCGGTATTTCTAAGCACTGCCAGTACAGGATATTTTAGTTTATTTGAGTTTATGTGGAGTAATTTCCATTGCCCAAGCAACCTGTTTGCAGCTTACTAAAACTGCTCCACACTTCCACAAGAGAAATGAAACAAACGTGGTGGGCATCCTGAAACAAGCTGAGATGGAAACAAACACAGAAAAGAAAGGAGTGTTGGAAAAATTTCGAAGAGGAATTCCAGATAACTGACTCTTCCTTGKTTTTTTTCCTGCACTTGGTCCTACTAAAGGAATTGGGAAGGTCTAAGYGATTATTTTTTTCTAATTGCCTGAAAGTAGATATGCCCAGTTTATSATGATCTGCTCTTCCAGTTTGACCTTCAGTGTGTACTTTGGTAGAACTAAAAATGACGTTATTACTCTTCTTTTGGCATGTCTTTCAAATTTATGGTGCTCTAGATGTAAATCAATGAGTTCTGGGCACGTACCTGTTTTCTGTGGAGGAAGCAGAACTCCAACATGGTCTACACCACCTTGAGCAAGGTGTTCATGATGCAAGATGACAAYTGCTATCTAAAAACCTTGCTATGGGCTCAGGGATGTGGAGTGGAAGACTCTGAACAGTCCCTTCCCCCACAGTGTCCTGCTGTTAATCCATTAGTGTGGGCTCTTTTTCCTCAGAACAAAAAGGCAATCATAACAACTTACTGATGGGGTTTTTTGGGGARGGAGGTTGCCATCCCATTCTCAGAAAGATAAGCTGATGCACTGAAAGATGAGGTGGCTGGCTCTAGATCAACCAGAAGAGCTACAGTCAGACCCAGGGGTCGGCAGGCTGAGTCTGAGCCAGGCTGTAGGACACAGCTCCACGGCTTCGCCTTGAGTATTGTGTGCATTTTTGGTCACCACAACACAAGAAAGACATTAAACTATTAGAGAGAGTCYRAAGGAGGGCAGTGAAGATGGTAAAAGGCCTTGAGGGGAAGGCATAAGAGGAGTGGCTGAGGGTACATGGTCTGCTCAGCTGGAGAAGTGACTGAGGGGTGTGACCTCATTACAACTTCCTTGTGATGGGAAGAGGAGGGGCAAGCACTGATCTCGGTGGTGACCAGTGACAGGACCYGAGGGAATGGCCTGAAACTGAGTCAGGGGAAGTTTAGGTTGGATATCAGGAAAAGGTTCTTCCCCCAGAGGGTAACTGGGCAGTGGAACAGGCTCCCAGAGAAGTGGTCACAGCACCCACACTGAGCTCAAGAAGCATTTGGATGATGCTCTCACCACATGGTGGGATTTTTGGGGATGGTCCTGTGCAGGGCCAGGAGTTGGACTTGATGAGCCTTGAGGGTCCCCTCCAACTCAGCATATTCTGTGGTTCTGTGAGAAACCTTCCGGTCCCTCCGTAGGCTCCTCACGTTCCCCCACTCCTGGAGCAAACTCCTTGCTCACCCACCCACCCCCGGGCTCAGYGTGAGGTGAGCTGAGGCACAGCAGCGAGTAAGGGCTGCTTCATCAGCTCCTCCTCCTCCTCCTAAGTCTCGTGGAGGCACAACACCTCAGCTGCCTTCCCCTGTGGGGGAAATGGGTACACACAACTGCCCAGACCTCTCCTGGCGTACACATCCTACCCAGGCTCCACACACCTACAGAGAGCCCTGGATTGGGGGGGCTATATCACCCTGGACTCATTTTTCAGACAAGAGTGTGAACACTCTTTGCTGCAGGGCTGATGATCCACCCACGCTGTAAAGCAGATGTAGACCAAAGCCCTCAAGTGACTTAGAGTGCTCTCAATGTGTGACTCAACTGGTCCATCGAGAGATGATTTCTAGGCACTTTGAAAGGAAATGAGCACTGAACAAAAGAAACTCAACCAGAGCAAAGTATTTTTAGAGGTAATGTTTACCGTCAGAACGCAGCAATAGAAGTTAAAATAAAAAAAAAAAAGCCACAAAATATCTAAAATCTTGAGTTGAGAATGTACAAAACAAAGTCATAGTAATAAGAAAATTGCTTTACAAAGTCTCAAAATGAATTTAAACAGTAAACATGTAGGAAAGCATGGAAAATCTAAAATAAGGAGTTTGTATATACTGAATAATAAATAACAATTCTAGAAATAAAGAAAAGAAAGCAGTAACCATTCTGACTCAAGAATCTTTCCTAGCATCTTTCTTTGGGGGAATGGCATTGATAGTAGCTGCAGGTCTTGGCTTGACAATTTTCAGTAGCATCAAACACTTTCCAGGAACTGAAAAACAAACTGATAAATAACTCCCCCAAGTCCAATAGTGACAACAATTCAAGATTTTTTTTTTTCCTTTTCTTTTCTTAATGGCTAAGAGAAAACCTATCCAACCCACCCATCAATATGAGCTTGTGTATATATATATATATGTGTGTGTGTGCAGGATGCCCTTCTTACAAAAAGAAGGTACCTTGAAAGTGTTTATTTTCCAGTGAGCAGATTGATTGCTTCTTTTATTGATCCTACCTATCCTTCCTTCTGCAGTAGTTCAGAGAAGCCCGATCCAACACCACCAGCCCCCCACCAAACGCTCTAGGGGGAAGATACCCTAAGCTGTCCATGGATGGATTTTTCCCTTGTGCTTCTAACAGTGCCAGGACTCTGGGTTGTGGTGCAGCACCAAGTCTGTTGGGTTGGCCAGGTGAGGGCTGTTCTCCAGTGTCAAGGCAGACTGCACTTGTCCTGTCTGTATGCAAACACCAAGACGATGACCCTGAGAAGTCCTTAGGGTGTAGGTGAATCCCTGTGTGTAATGTGGATAAAACAGGAGAAATGTTTGTCGTGGCCTTTCTCTTTTGTCTTACATAGTCCTCTCTCGTTCTCCAGAACCYCCTATTTCTTTGGCTTGGAGTTGCCAAAGGTGACAAAGACCACTCCTGGCTCCTGAAAACTCCCGTTGGCGTGGAAGTCTTCGCCTGGGCTCTTCAAGTACCTCCGAAACACGGGTGAGGCAGACACCTCATACTGGGGATGAGAAACCACATCGCAYGTGGAGGACGTCTGTGTCTCAGATTGTTTGGTGACTGTGGTGGACGAGGTGATGATTTTGTTTCCAAACTGGTCCATTTCCTCATACTGCTCCATGACAGTCCGGGTGGCTCCGTAGAGCTTGGACCCGTCGGGCCCCGTCTGCAGCTCCAAGATGCTTTTCTGCCTCCGCGGATTTTGCGGGCTGGGGGTGTTCAGGGAGCGGTATTCCGAAAAGCTGCCTTTCATCCCACAGTGGCAGCTGTCTTTGGAGGTGTCCGGAGAGCACTTCTCCTTGTCACTGGTGGGATGGTTGGCATTGCCAAGCGTGTGCTGTTTCATCRAGCTCAGCCCAGCTTTTGTTTGGACAGGGTCTGATCTCTTCTCTAAGGGTTTCGTGTCATGCCCAGCAGACCCTGCTGAGGGGTGGTTAAAGGARCTAAAGCTGTTCTGAGCAAAAGCATCCCTCTTTCCTGGAGAGTCAAGACAGTCTGGTGAAGGGGCATCCTGGGGGGAATGTGCTGTCCTGGGTGATTCTGCTGGTTTCCTGGCAGCAGACTCGATGGAGATGTAGGAAGGTGAGGAGGGCGAGCTGACACGAGACTGAATGAGGCGGGGGACCTCTAGCTCTGCCTTGGCTGCYTCGGTCTTTTCTGCCACCTTTGCACCTTCCACAGACACTGCTTCCCCTGTCTCCAGTGTGAGTTCCTCCTGCTTGGCTTTGCTTGAGACAATGCTGATTTTACGGATATTGCTACTGCTCGCAGAGCTTTGGGTGTTCCCCAGAGACTCCTTGAACAGCCCSGAGAGCCCAGCAATGTCTGACTCAGACTTGAGACTGGAAACAGAATAAATCGCTTTTTTGATGGCCTCCTCGATGTCCTGGATGCGGGCAAGTGTCTGCTCCTTCAGGTGGAGAATCTCAGCGCTTGCTCGTTCCAGGTCCTCAAAAACCAGATCCACTGAGGAGACACTGTCAGCGTCCTCCTTTGCCTCTGCCTTGTCCTGTTGCTTGGCCTTCTGGCGCACAACCCACTCAGGCACCTTCTCAAAGAAGCTCTTCAGAGCTTTCACATCCACTTTGCTTGTCTCCTCCTCAAACTCCCTCACTCGAGTCAAGATCTCCTGCAGCTGCTCCTGTCTCCTGAGGTTCTCAAAGATCTCCATAGCCTCCTTGACATTGCCTCTCATGATCTCCTCTTTGTGTACTGACAACCTCTTCCGACGCTCATCTTCCGTTTCTCTCTTTTTTTTTTCTCTCATAACAACCCCTGGCTTCTCCTGGACAGGTGCCTCTGCCTCCCTATCAGGACATTTCAGTTGCCTGCTATTCCTCTGCTGGTGCTCCTCAAAGCAGTTCATTGACTGCTGATGGAAGGACATCGAATGAGACATTTGCCTCCTCTCATGCACCTGCTGCAYGACTCTCTGACTATCCCACGATCCATAAGAATTAGATACACTTTCCCTTTCCACCTTGGATGAGGCATTTTGTGCAGCGTCATCTCCTCTCTTTGGAGGGGYGGTGTGGCCCGCAGGGGAGGTGCTTGGCTCAGTTTGTGCTGGCACATTCTGTGCCTGTGCTCTGCCAGGGCAGGCTGGAGGTGACGGTGAAGAGCACCCGTTCTCCTCTCGGCACAGCTCTGTCTGCCTCTGAGCCACCTCGCCTGGGCATCTCCTTGGAGCAGCTGCTTTCCCACTCGTCATTCCCTGCTTGACTTCAAAATTAACCACTCCATTTTTTATTGGCTTGGAAGCCTTAGCACTGTCTGATTCTACCTTTCCTTGTCCTCCTTTGCTGGCCTTGTACCTTTCTTCTGCTAATTGAAGAGGGGTTTTGGCAGTGTATTTTGGCTGCTTTCTCTCAGGGCTTATACCCTGAACTGTGACAGACTTCTTCACAGATGTCTCCAAATTGCAGGATTTTGCCTGAACCTCCTCATAACCTGATTGTTCATGAACTTCCATGYAGCTTAATCCCAGCTCTGTGGGGGAAGGCTTTGGCTTGGCGATCTCCCTCAAGCCTGAAGGTTTGGGAGGCAGGGGCGGAGGGATGGGTTTTGTTGATCTGCTTGTGCTGTTATTTGCAGAGGTGAAGTGTGCCTCGTGTAAGAGGTGCTCAGGTTTTGGAGGGGGAACAGGTTTTTTCCTGGGTGGGGCAGTAGTTTCTGGTTTTGGAGGAGTCCTGGGCTTCTCTGCAGGACTCTGATCACTGGGTTTGCAGGACAGAGAAGGGAGGGCAGGAAGAGGGGGCTGGAGTAGTGCAGAACATCCTGCGGCTTCATCTTTGCTGGTTGGTAATGGAAGGGCACCTTCTCTTGCTGCTTTAGTTGAGGGTGGGCAATGCTCTGCTTTCATCACAGCAACTGAGGGAGGAGGAGGAAAGTCATTATCAGCCTGCGACCCTGAAGCCACTACAGCAGTCTGGTTACTAGCGAGTTGAGTCTCATTTTTCTTTTTACACACAGAATAGGACTGCCCTGCATTTCTGTAAATCATAGCGGCTTTAAAGTCCCCTCTGGAGACATTAACGTTAGACTTTTCCAGCGACTGAAGTGTGGCTTTTAAATTACCTCGGACAACATCCTCCTTTTCTACCAGGCGCTGTTCTGTGGCGGCACTTTGCAGTGCTCTGATAGCTGTCTGCACATCCCCTCTGACAACAACATCTCTTTCTTCTTGCACTGATTGCTCTTTGGAATCAGACTCAACACAAGGGTTTATATAGGTTTTCACGGGTGTGGCAGTATAAAGGCCATCCTTAATGCTAAAATCTCTACTGGGCACAACTTGGCTTTCCTGGCTCAATAGTTGTCCTCCCTGTACTTCCTCAGAAGCACTGACCTTTTTGTGTGATGCTATGCTCTTCTGAGACACGCTTGTGTGGGTCTTGGATGCCTCCTGGACTCTAGTGGTGGTGGTCCTGGTGGCAGTGCTGCTGCTCTCCTGCTTGGTGGATGAAGAGTCCTGTTGGTGTACGGTCGATTGAAGGGTCGTGGTCCCCTGTGAGCTGACTGTCTGCTGCCTGCAGGCTGTGTGGACCTCCTCCCTGTTCCTCTGGAACTTGCTCTGAACGTGGTGCTGAATGTTTTTTGCTTCTGCTGTTGCCAGCCTCAGGCTTTGCATTGCAGCCTGAAGATCACTCCCCAGGGCCTTTTCCTCTGTCTGAGCCTGGCTGGCTTCCCCAGTCACCACACTCTGCTGTTTCCCATCCACTTCTGCCCTCTGAGCTGTCACTTGGGTTGGAAATGTGCCTTGCATCATAGTTTTGGCTTCCTTCAAATGGGCAGTGGTGGCTTCTTCTTTCTCTGCCTTCTTGCTGGCATCTGCAACCCTTTGGATTGACTTTGTAGTCACTTTAAGCCCTCCGGACAGAATTTCTTCCTTTCCCATCACTGTGGGCAGGGGCTTCCCAAGACATTGCACAGTGGTGCCTGTCACACCTGCTGCATGCACAGCCTCTCTCTGTAACATACCCTCTCTGCCCATGCTTTCACGTACAAATCCCTTTTTTGCTCCCTCCATAGCCCCCGGCTCACCTTCTGCAATTACTTTCTCTATTTGTTCTTTATTTGGTAAGATATGTATGTTAGCCCCCTGCACAACCCGTGGGGCACTCCCATCTGCCCCCTCCTCTGCTTGGGAGGAGATGAGGGATTGTATCTCTGACTCCTGCTGGAGATTCTTCAGATAGCTGAGATCTCCCTTCTCAATGCAGCTCGCAAAAAGTTGGACGTTTCCCTTCTCGTTGTCCTCACGCTTGATGGTGGCTGCTGCTTTCTGCTCCTGAGAAGAAGCCAATAGGTTCCCAATGGTTGACTTCACGTCCCCCTTGACAACTTTCTGCTGGACAGAATGGAACAGGAGGGAGTAGAGAGTCATCTTCACTGATCCTGACTTTGTCTCTTGTAAGACCATCCCCTTTTTGATGGAAGCGTCTTGACTGAGGAGACCCTGTAAGGCCTTGGTCACGTCTCCACTCAAGTCCTCTTTCCCTTTAACAGCTTCACTCTGGTCCAGCAGTTGCAATGGGCTAACTTTGATCTTGCCCTCTCTGTCCTCCTCCACCAGCACGCTCTGTGCTTCCACATTGGTCCTGTGCAGGAGCTGCAGCATAATCCTTTGCAAATGGCCCCCCACAATCTCCTCTTTCAGGATCTCTGGAGCGCCCGGGCTGCTGAGCTGGTACTTCACCATCTTCACACTCTCCATATCATTAGCTTCAATGAGGATCCCATCATGCTGGATAGCCTGGCAAGTGCAGAGAGTCTCTAAAGTCTCCTTCATGGTTCTTTCCTTCAGTTCTATTTCGATGCTACCTTCAGAAGCACTCAGTTTATCCAGGGGCGTGCTCTCGAAGAGCCACGTTGTGCTCTTCACATCTGCATGAGGGATCTCTTCTTGGGCCCCAGTGCTGGCCGTCACCTCTGTGTCCTTGAGGGTGTCCATGGGCTGGGTTTCAAACAACCAGGTGCAGCGTTTTACGTCCCCTTTCTGGCTGTCCTCTCTCTGCACCGTGCTCATGGACGTGCTTCTCTCCGCGTCCCCGTACAGGGAGTCCACAGGCTGGTTCTCAAAGAGCCACGTGGATGTCCTCACGTCACCGCGCTGCACGTCACTGACGCTGACCATCCTCACGTACTTCTTCTGGCCCACTTGCTGGGACTCAAAGAGCTGCTTGTTGGATTGAACGTCTCCCTTCTGCACATCATCCACTGTTCTGGGCACAGACAGCTTTCCCCCTGAGAAGGAGTCAAGAGGCTCTGTCTCAAACCTCCACCGGGCAGTCTGGACATCTCCTTTCTTGATGTCCTCTTGGGTGACAGCCCTAATCACAAACACCTCTTCCTCCTTCTTGATCTGGTCCAAGGGCTTAGTTTCAAACAACCACCGAGCACCTTTCATATCACCTTTCATGATTTCTTCTTTCTGCACTGAGGTGACCTCGTGGTATCCCCCCTCTTTGTCCTGGATAGCGTACAAGGGTTGGCTTTCGAAGAGCATTGTGCAGGACTTGATATTTGCTTTGCTCATGGTGTCTTTCTGGATCTTCTGGAGCTCTGTCTCGTCCACTTTGTCATGGATTTGGTCAAGGGAATAGGTCTCAAATACGAACCTTTTGCCTCCAACATCTCCCCCCTTGACATCCTTTTCTGGAGGGATTTCCTGGATGCCCTCAGAGCTGTCCTTCAGGGTGTCCATGGGGTAGTTCTCAAAGAGCCACGTGAACTTGTGCACTGATCCGGCTTCAATTGTTCCATCATCCTTCTGGGATTTGGGTTTGGTGGCTGTATCCAAGGGCTTGGCTTCAAAGAACTCTTTCACTCTGGACACTTCCCCAGACTGGATCTCCACACGGCTGGAGTACCGCATGGTTTTTTTCCGGTCAGCTTCTCCGACAGTGCCGCTGCCCAAGGGTTCAGTCTCAAACAGGTGCCGGACAGTTTTGACATCCACTCCCTGTAATTCGTCCTGACTGTAGGCCTTGCTGACTTGCAAATACTGYTCCTCCTGGCCTTTCAGGGAGTCCAGGGGCTGAGTCTCAAACATCCACGTGTAGGACTTCACATCAGCTTGGGGCACACTGCCATCCTCCTCCTGCTTCTTCTCAGCCTTCTCGTACAGGGTGTGCATGGGCTGGGTCTCAAACAGCCACCGGCAGGTCTTCACATCCCCCTTCTGGGAGATCTCCCGCTTCACTGAGGGATGCTTCTCCCCTTCCGTGGCTTGGAGATGAATGACATCCATGGGCTGAGTTTCAAAGAGCCACTTGGCTGTCCTGACATCACCAGCCACCACCTCCTGTTTTGTGATCCCCCGTATTATATCCACTTTCTTGATACTTTCATCAAACTGGTCCAGGGGCCTGGTTTCAAACATCCACTTGTAGTTCTTGACATCACCACTGATGATCTGCTCTCTGCTTACAGAGGTGACTTCGTGGAAATTGCCAAAGCTATCCTTGATGGCGTACAGAGGTGTTGTCTCRAACAGGATTTGGTTGGCTTTGACGTTGCCAGCTGGAATCTTCTCCTCCTCTTTGGTGGCGGGCTCAGCATCASCCTGCTTAATGCTGTCTAAGGGGAGAGTCTCAAACAGGGTCTTGAAAGATTTCACATCCCCTTTCACGACCTCTTCCATGCTGGTGGCTGGAGTTTCTTCCTCAAATGTCTTGGAGATACTGCCGAGGGGACAGGTCTCAAAGACATGTTTTCTTTGCTTCACATCTCCCTTCTCCTCKGCTGAAAGCTCTACTTTCTTCAAACGTCCCACCTCAAAATTGTCTTTCAGGGTTTCCATTGGCTGCGTTTCGAAGAGCCAGAGTGTAGATTTCACATCGCCTCCAATGACTTGTTCTTTGGCTACAACACTCTCTGAAGCTTCTCCTTTCAGGGAGTCGAGAGTCTGCGTCTCGAAGAGCAATCGCTGCTTAGTGACATCTGCCCCCGTGACAAAATCCGTCGAAGCCTTGAAGTCCTGTTCTTCAACTGTGATTTCTCTGATGGCATCCAGAGGCTGAGTTTCAAATATCCACCTTGCGCCGCTGACATCCGGCCTTCCGATTTCTTCCAGTGAAATCCCACGGATTATCTGCACTTTGGAGGTGTCCTTGTTGATGGTATCCAGGGGCTGAGTCTCAAACAGCCAGCGGGCCGTCCTGACCGCATTGCTCTGAATTTCTTCTCGGCAGACGGACTTGATTTCGTGGATAGTCCCGCTTTTGTCTCTGATGGCACAGAGGGGCTCTGTTTGGAAGAGCCTGACAGTCTTCTTAACATCGCCTTTAAGCTCCTGGATTTCTGACTTGAGTTGTAGGATGCTCTTCTCCTCCACTGAGGAGCAGCGTCCTATAGCATCCAAGGACTGTGCTTCAAAGAGCTGTGTGGCCCCTTTCACGTCACCTCCCTGGACAGGCTCCTTGAGAACTGCCTCCTGCACCTCGGTTTCATCTGAATACAGTTTGTTTAATGTGTCCAGTGGCTGGGTTTCAAAGAGCCACCGGGCAGTGCGAACATCCCCTCTGGCAAGGTCTGTTTCCGACACCTTGGCTGATGTTGACAGGCTATATCCATTTATGGACTGGCTTTCAAACCTCAGGGAAGTGCTTTTCACATCCCCACTGGGAATGATCTCTTCTTCTGTCAGCTTCTTTGTGGCTTGATGGTCCCCGATGGAGTCAAGTGCCCAGTTCTCAAAAATCCAGCGCATGGACTGAACCTCTCCCGGGAGAACTTTATCCAGGTTCACAGAGGCCTGTGCATTGGGATCCTYGGTGTTAAGCATTTCTGCCAGGTCCTCGGTCACGGCTTCTTCCAGGTTCTTCCTGAGCTCGGGGTGCATGTGCCTGTAGAGCCTCTTCAGCTCGTTCACCTGGCGCTGCTGGTAGAACTTGGAGAAGGCTTGTTTTGGGGGAGGCACAGGGAGTGTGTTGAGATCCTGACCCCCTGGAGCGACGACCTGGACTGAGCCAACGGCTGGAGGGGGAGGCAAGTCGTCTTCCATTTTCTTGATGGCAACTTTGGATGATTTCTGAGCTTCTGACATCTTTGGGGAAACAGTTTTAAACGTCAGCATCACCTCTCACCCCCAGCCCCGTGGCCGTTAATGGTGAGAACGGCAAAGGGAAAAGCCAACAAGGGAAATCCATGCACCCAGTAAGCTCCATACCTTTGGTTCAGTAGCACACAGCACTCCAAAACATCACATCACTGCACACTCTCCAGGCTTGGTGTTAGCCCTGGTTCCACAGCAAAGCGAGGTCTCTAATCCAGGTGAGGTGGTTAGTCTACAATTCCCAGGATTCAGTCCAGCTAGAGCACAACAGAGGTGCCCAACTTGGGCTATGCCACCAAGAGAGAGTGACCATAAGAATGACATGAGGAAGGCTGTCTTAGAGGAGTCAGCTAAAAGTTAACTTCTCCCTCCTGCTCCCCAGTGTCCAGGACTGTTGTGTCCTCAGCTGAGGACCTGCAGGGAGTCTGAGAACAAAGGATCTGGGTGCAGGAGAAAGCCAAGGAGCTATTTGTGATGAGATCTTAAGAAGAAGATGAGGAGAGGGAACCAAAGTGTCAAACTGATCTGATGAGACTGGTAATAAGGTAGCATGATGAGCTTTTGGTAGCATTATGGGCTGCCCACTGCTCAGGAGGGAGGGCTTGGGGTAGGATGTTCATCTGATTAATGATTTCTTCTGTTGCAGTCAGGAGTGTGCCACCATTTGCACAAGAATAGATGCGAATTTACACAATTAAAGACTTAAATAAAGCTCTTCTGGCTTGCAGAYGTGTACAGGCACGAGGCTAACTAAGGTCTGCAAACTGCTGGAATCAGCAGGCCAAAATCTGTGCTGCCCTAGGAGGAAAAGCAAGGCTGAGGGACTAGAGGTTGGGGTAACACCTATATCTAGGGCCCAGGGAAGTTAGACCTGTTTATGCTCAGTCAGACTGAGCTCATCTCAAATTCGCAGCAGGGTTGGTACAGAAGTGAACAGAGTGAACTGTGGTTGTCCAGCTGATCTCTGAGCCTCCCTTTCTGCAATTTTTCTCCTTAGTTTGGGAATCCTGGGCACTGAACGCTGATCTGAATACCTGCAACCTGCACTGCCTGGGCATTTATCCCCAGAGAAGGTAGCTGAAGCCTTTAATCATTGTCTAAAAGAGACTGTAATCCTGGTGGCTTTCCTTTCAGTAAACAGATCTGCTGACCCTTGGCATGCCTGTGCAGTTACGTCTGCAGAGTTATGCCCGGAATATTATTAGTTGTTGCTCAAAGCGGTGGTGCGCGGTGTTATTTCACTCTGTTACACACAGATTGTTCTGGCTAAAAATAAGTTTTGAACATTAGTAAAAGAAACCCACACTCAGAACACCAAAATCAGCACATTTTGCAGCGAGGGAAAAATGCAGATCTTCTGCACGAGCCAACGTACTCGGAATGCACTTTTTAAAATAAGGGTTTGTTGGKTTTGGTTTTTTTTTAAATCTGTGAAGAACTTCTGAATGTGGGGAAGGGCAGTTGAGCAGCTGATAGCTATATTCAGTATGAAAGTGCTCCTCGCTGCCTTGTGTGGGTATTTAGATCACACTCACAGGCCACAAATATTTGGTTAGATAACGGTGCTTATCTTAAACATTTCCTACCTTGCTTTTTTTCTGTCTSTGGGGAGGGTGAGTGAAGTTGTCCTTCACAGTAGTCTGTAAAAGATATGARGAGAAATGACATTAAACTGCACAGSAAGACACATTATCTGCATATATATTTTTATATACTAATGTGTATATCAATTACAGAGACCTGAAAACCATTGCAGGTGAGGTTTTCTCTTTTGGTTCACYGGCCGTTCTGTACAGATGAGAAAACAGTCTTATTCCAGCTTGATCAAAAATATATGTTTCCTAAAGTATCAGCCAACAAACAAAACCCCAAACACATTTTTTTAGAGTTAGGTCCCCTAACTCTAAAAAACAACCAAGCACTGATTTCTCCAAAGTTTGATCTAGCCTGTATTTTTGCTTATACTTCAATATTTTAAAAATTAAAATGATCTACATTTGTAATCGCATTATAGATTGTGTAATTCCTTGCTTTGCAATTTTTTTTCTTAATTTTCTAACCAGTTGTAATTTTCCAATTGCAGTCTCCACTCATTTATTTTCAACTGCGACTTCTTCATCTGGACTCCTCCCTGATACACACTCAAGGAACTGCAGCTCTGAACAGGGACCCCATAAAAKATTGAGAGTGTGGGGGAACGTGAACGTGCCTGCAGGAGGGGTCCAGGTGTGAAACCCCGTCCCATGTTACTCCTGGATCACCAGTGGAACTGGGGAAATGGGAAAAATGTGCCTTATAACATATATATAATGTGCCATATCCCTTATAACCTGAACTATCCTATGGGCCGTTCATCAGCCTGGAGCGGGGGATTAAATCCCTGGATCCCACACTAAGGGCTATGAACAGAGGAACACAGGGAGGTTGCACCGTAAAGTTATGCTTGAGGGTGGCACATATGGACGTGGACATATAGATGAGTGTGTGTTGGAAWGGGGACATGGAGATGTCTGTGTAGCCCTGTACTAAATATTTCCTCCATGGATGTATGTAAATATTAATGTGCAAATAAAGTGGAAGTCTTATGTATGAGKCAACTTTTCAGGCTAGTGGATATAGGGTGTGTGTGAATTTCATAATTATAGGATATATGCGTGTGTTTGTACACATTTATCCAACATTTGCAAATAGCAAGGGGAAAATGGTCCCTTTTAGGTAACCAAACGGTGAGTTTCTCCAGATTTACAAAACCAGACGTGTTCTCTCTCGGCCTCTCACAGCCACTTGCTGGGAAGGGACATTGCTGGGATGCCGCTGGGGATGGGGAGGGGGAGGCGGCGGCTCTTACCGGCTGCGCGGGGCCGGCGTCAGCAGCAGCAGCTGYCTGGGACAGATACAGAGCCGACAGCTCCTTCACGGAGGGCGCGGAGGACCTCCCTCGTCCTTGCTGAGGTATGTGGCTGGTGCTGCCCGATGCGTCTAAAAATGACCGTGCCCGAGCATCTGAAACAGGGACAGACGTGTGTGGTGAGGTGTGAGCCACRGACGGGAGGGCAGGGCCAGCCTGGAGCGGGAGCATCGCATTCCACRGGCTCTGCCAGGGCTCTGGCACCCGCACACCGAGTCCTTCTACAGCCCCCACCCTGGTCCCCAAAACTTAACATCACACCCTTCCGGTTCAGGGAGAGAACASGGACATTTCCATCTCCTTCGTGGCTCAGATGGGCTGTTGAGCCTGGACAGGAGTAACACGTTTGGCAGTGACCTGATGCCCCCATCCTGCTGGTGGGGCACAGAGCCCGCACCCCTTCCTGCATCCCTGGGCAAGGCATCACCGAACCCGAGCGAGTCAGAGCTACTTATACTCAGCTTGAGCCRATTCCCACTTTTTTTGCTGCGTGGCCACACCACTCTCCTATGGGTGTGCCTCACRAGCAGTTGTATCCATTTATCTCTGCCTCGCCCCTGGGAGCCTCTTTCAGGAGAAATGAAGAGGCTGCCAGCCTTGCCCCCGGATGCAGCAGGGAGCCTTTGGCAGAGCCAGAGGATCAAACCTTGCTCGTAATTTAGAGATCTGATGTTCTGAACTGCACCAGCTCCCAYGGGGTCTCCGCTGGAGCCCAGCATGGCATTGCTGCAATATTCCAGATATTCAGCGTTCTTCCCACCTTTGTTCAGRTGTCTCCCATGGAGATGACTGCAGCTGAGATTGCCCCTATCGGGTTCATGGAGAAAWGGCTGCTCTGGGAGGAGGTGATTTATTAGCAGACCTCCTGGGGGGTTACCCAGAGGGACCGGATGGTTGGAGCAGTCACACACTTCTGGCTCAGGCCATGCTGCCTCATTCCCACCTGTTGTACTCCATCCCCCTTGGTCCTAAACAGTGGGGACTTCCCCTCCCTYTGAGGATGAGAGCTGTGCCATCCCCGGAGAGAGGTTCGTGTCAAAATGAATTACGTAGATGGGTTCAGTCTTCAAAGAAAGAGGCAACTCCAAAATGTAGCCAAGAATTTTCTTTTTGCATTGTTCTGCCGGGTGTGAGGATGGCCATCTCCACCTCCCGCCACAGACATGTAGAGCTTCACACCTATAGGATGCATCTCAGTCCCCCAGGTTAGTCAGGGCTGTAATTTCTCTGTTCCCACTGTAAAAACACCAGAAGGTTCTCCTGTTCTCTGCAGGCTTGCACTGCTGCATTCGGATTTAGTGAGGTATTTGCAATGCTTTCTGTTTGAACAATGGGCTCTCTCTCCACAAATCCAGCTATTGCACAGCCAGGAAAGGGCTGATGTACTTTTTAATACGTGCACACTAGGAGCACTGCAGCCATTCCAGCACTCTTTGCCCTCAAATCTCAGCCCCCAAATCACGAGAATTAGTAAATAACAAACCTAATGACTCTTCTTCTTTGTGTTTTCAAGTTTTTCTCTACAATAATAAAGGAAACTTACTCTAGGTCATTTTAAATTGACAAAGGGYAGCTTAATGCACTAACAGGATTCCAGGTGCTTTAAATGAAATACAAGTTCCTATGGGCACAAAAAGCCATGAAGATAAGAGCAGGGGGACCCCAGTGAGTTGTCAGAGCCTGGCCAGTGTGCTGCTGGAAGGTGCCAACCCCCAAGAYTGCTGTTGTCCTTCGTTCCAGCTGCTCCTGCAGATGTGCAGGCAGTTTGATGCAGAACCAAGGCTGGGTACATGGGGAACCAGTGGGATGCAATACAGATTTAACTGCCCAGTTCTGCTGGAGGTCACTAGGACACCAGAGGAGGAAATAGAAGAAGATATTGCCTTCATGCTTTTCTTTTTGATAAATCACCATGTACGTAGGCAGCTCTTTCCCTGATTTCCGCTGTCCACATCGAGTCGAAGGGAATTATCTGTCTGCAGCCAGTGGAGACAGTGGCAAGGCAGTGGCAGGGCAGATCTGGTGCATCTTGAGATAGGCTGTGAGGTTGCAACCACCCGCTGGTTGCATCATTTCCCCCTCACTCTGCTGAAGACACCCCAAACTTTGACTAGATCCTGGATTTTTGAGGTGAATGGCAYCCTGGAAATGGTAGAATGGTTTGTGTTGGAAGGTACCTTARAGAACAYCTTGTTCCAAACCCCCTGCCATGGGCAGGAACACCTTCCACTAGACCAAGTTGCTCCAAGCCCCATCCAACCTGGCCTTGAGCAGTTCCAGGGATGGGAGATCTACAACTCTGGGCAACCCATTCCAGTGCCTCACTACCCTCACAGGAAAGAATTTCTTCCTAATATCTAACCTCAGTCTTTCCTCTTTTAGTTTAAAACTGTTCCCCTTTGTCCTAGGAACATCAGGAGGGTCCTTGCAGCATGTGCGGAATTGGCTGCAGAAAGCTTTGAGGAATCTGAAAAAATTCCTTTTGAGGAATCTGAAAAATCTTGTCTGGGAATCTCTTTCATTTCCCACATTGCTGAATTACCTACTGGAAAGGCAAAAAGGGGTCCAGTCAGTCTGGCAAGCAGAAACTTTCTTCTTTGCACGGTAATAAGATTCGGCTAAGCCCCCCAGTAAGAGCGATGGGGAGAACTGGGAGAGTGAGCCTTGCTATCTTCAAAGCAGAAAGGAAACCCAGCACAGATTTGCAGCCCTTCTGGCTGGGAAAATGAACCCAAGCCCTTGGCTGTCTTGAAAACCACCTCTAGGAGATGGGAGCACCTCCTGGTAAGGCAGGGACCCTGCCTAGGCTGACATGAGTGTTCCTATGTTTAACCATTTCGGTGAGAAGTGCTTAGCAAAAGCATCCCCATGTCCATGAGCTGGGCTGGTGATGTTTAATGGTCTCCTCCYGCCCAGGCTATGGGTATTACTGCTGAAATGTTAGAATTTGTATCGACCTGTAGGCCTGTAGGTTGAGATAGTGCACGAAGAAAAGCAGTGTGTCCCTCCAGCCAAGRACAATGCAGCTGAAGGAAGATTTCCAGCTCAGGCAGTGGAAAATAGCGCAGCATCAGTGTCGCTTATTTTTTTATCTGTTAGCTTGGATGGATGAAAGGCCACAGGGCTTGTTTTAATGACAGATATAATTAGATACAAGGCTGTCRTTGAAGGCATCCCCTTATCACTGCCTTTGTTTTATTTTTTTTTCTTTTCTTCCCTTCTCCTTTTTGACTTTTTTTTTTTTTTTTTTTCCCCCCAGTGCACAGGCTGTGCACAGCCCTGTGTTTGCTTATCACTTCTCACAAAGCCTCCTGCCTCGGAGAGGGGCTGCTCCAACCCGCCGGGCTGGCGCTGGCTCCGCGCTTGCACCAAGTCTGGTCTGTGCCTGACGGAACAGGCTGCCGCCACTCTCTAAATTGCTAATTATAGATAAGAGCCGAAGAACAACAGCTCGTTCCGCTAACGAGAAAGCCGAGCCGTCACGGGTGTGCGCATAGCGACATCCGAGCGGCACCGAGGACACCTCAGGAGCTGGGAGCAAGGTGCGGCGTCACAGCATCCCCTGGCAGGGAGCGGGGACCTTCCCAGCTGGCGATGCTAAAGCACGGCTAAAGGTCGCTATGCAGACCCGGCTTAGGGTGCTATTCGCTGGGTGTGAGGCGGAAGCCTGGTTTGAAACCTGTGCCGGGCTCCACATTTCTGCCTCGCTGAGCAAAAGGGCTCCGCCGGCACTTTGGGCATCCTCTCCGGCGCTGAGTGATGCATCCCGCGCCGCGCTGATTGACCGGCACTGACTGCGGCCCCGGGGGGTTAAACCCGATACTTCAGGCATTRAAGCGTCCCCCGCGAGCTAAAATAGGAGGAAGGAGCTCCTGAACCCCCCCTCCTCCCGTCCCACCCGGTGGCTGGCGCGGCGGCCGACGGCGCTGCTGTCCGAGGGAAGGATACAGGGAATGCTCCTCCCTGCTGGCGTTTGTCAGCGCAATGTCCTTCGTGCCAGTGTCTGGCGCCGGATGAATCTGCACATTTTGTGTGAGGGGCTGCAATGTTAGGACTGTCCGTAAGGAGCAGCTGTCGGGTTTCTTGAGCTCTTCCCATGCCCCACGGATGTGCAGGTCGGGCTCAGTTTACAGCCTGTCTGCCCCATAAGTCGCACCCCGGGCAGGCAGGGAGGGCCGTGGGACACGGAAGCTTGCAACGGGGGAAARTAATTCCTTGTATTCGTTTGTACTCACTGCTCTTTTTAGACACAGGGGGAAAAGGCAAGGCAATGGGGGAAAAAGACTCTTAAATATTCGTCTAAAAGTTCACTCATTTCCTCTTCAGTTATTGCCCATAAATCACTCAACTGCTCTGTGTCCTGCTGGAGATAATRTTACAGGTCTCTTGAACCAGAAGCATCTTGCACCTGACAGCCAACTCCTAACAAGTGGAAAACAAATCACTAAAAAAAACCCCTTACCCCCTCCCTCCCCCGAGAAAACCCCRTCTCACCAGTAACACGGCAGCTCTGCCTCACTCTACTTTCTATTTAAACCACTTTATCCCAGGAAGAAACAACGCTACCCACCTGTTGGTGTCCACCACCTCTGCCGCTGGCACTCCTTCACAGCCCGGCTCCCACCACCAACCCCAGTGAGCTACCCAGCGCCTGAGTCACCTATTAAAAAAGGAAGCTGCAAGCTCAGCACCAGTCTCCCGSGTCGCCTGGCCAACCACATGTCATCAGCTGTGCTCCCAAAATCAGCCGCCCTGAGCAAACACAGCTGCTAAGCAAAGCCCTTTGTGTGGCCGCGCGCGCCCCACGGCGCTGCGGGAGCTGGGGGTTGTGTAACGGGGCTGGGATCCGATGGGGGAATCACACGGGGCTTGCATGAGTGGGAGGGAAAGGGATGGCCCCGTGGGGCAAGTTCTGCCCCGGTCCTGTCCCTCTCCATCGCTCGCTGAAGGGAGCGGTGCTGCGGAGAGCAGCTCATCCCGAATGCGGCATCCCCCATCCCTTTGCTCAGGGGCTGCCTGACGCCGCTGCTCTGCTGGTCACTTTGGGGTTTGCCACGTTGGCTGCTGGGCCTGCTGTGTCCTGTGCCACGGGGCACAGATATGTTGTGGTCTCACCCCTTGGCTATGCCATGGTTTTGGTACCGTGAGACATTCGTTGCATCCCATGGTGCAGGACACAAACCCCAATACTCGAAGGCCAGTGGGAGCAAAGGGACCCATGTCCTGGAGCTCCTTGGCACCAGGGAAATCAGGGCAATTCTTCAGATTGTGAAAGCAACTTTCTTTTCCAAAAGGATGGAGGTGAACTGACAAGGAAATGCTGGTTTTGGGTGCTCTATTTTAGTTGTTTCCTGGAAATTTGGGGCTGGTATTCCCCTCTGCCTGGGATTAGCCATGGGTTGCCGCCATCAGACAGTCACTACCAGCTCAGCCTCCTGACCCAGGAGCGTGTGTCACCCCTGCGTGACTGGACCTGTGTCCCCATTCCCACCTGCTTGTCCCTGCTGTTCCTGCCAGTGAARCCTCAGCAGCTCACTGACCTCTCCCGAAGCTGGAAGCACATCCCTGCACGTGGGGAACCCCATCTCTGAGTGCCTCTGCCCTTGGGTGTGGCAGCTRCATGTGCACAATCACATCTGTCCCATCCTCCTCCCAGTTTTTCTCCCCGGAGAATCCATTCCCTGACAAAAGTGACTCCTCAATACCGGCACAGCTCCACGGCTGGGCCGGGGGAATTCGCACGGATGGGTGAGCACCCATAAAAGCTGGCTGGGAAACCAGTGCTGCTGCTTAATCCRGGAGCCAGGCAGCCCATTGGGGGTGCTCAGTCAGCGGGGAAAGGTTTAAATCCCTGCCCTAACCCCTGCACCAGYGGCCCTGGTCCACAGGGAAGCTCTGCCAGAGGGGACGCACGCTGGAGGAGGTGTGGGAAGTGGGGCAGGCTCCCTGCTGCCCCGTTTTGGAGGCTGCCAAAAAGGTGAGTGGTCCTGGGGCGCTTCAGTGATGGGTGTGCAGGGAAGGGTGGTCCCGGGAGGGTGAGGATTTGGGCGGGGGAGAGSATCTCTATTTCTCATGGGCTTCATGACCCACTCATGGCTTCAGAGAATGTTAAAATACCATCTGTTCTTTCCCAAGGAAAGGGAAAAAAAAAGATGGGACAAAGATGCAAGAGGGAGCATTGATAGGATTTTAGGCTCTAGCAAAGACTGGGGACGAGTCATGCCCTAAAACACCCTGCTCACCCTCACGGGTGCTCCCTCCTGATGCCCAGATCATACTTTGTTCTCTTTGCAAACTGCAGTACTTTCTCTCATTTTCAGTCCTACAAAGGACTGTGAGTGTTTGAAATTCAAGCTTTTTCTTTTTGCCCTGGATTGGTCCATTATGTGACAGAGTAGCAATTGTAAACATGTTCTTTTTACATAGAATTAATGTGGGTTTTTTACTGTTTTGGTCCAAGTTACCTGTTTATTTTGAATATGCGGGCTAGGAATTGACCTTTAAAAGTGAGAGCTGAGGTTTTCACATGCTCACCTATAAACTAAAACGTAAGAACAGCACTGATTACAGATGGATAACTAACAAAAATCATGCAGCTTAACAAGACTTTTTTTTCCTGATTCCAAACTTTCATGAGTGCACCTTGTACTTTCAAATAAGTTTGTCCAGCATCACATACAATGGATCCCTGATTTGGAGGTGGGGAGCACTGCTGGTGTAGAACATAAATGTAATGACTAACACATATCAAATAAATAGAAATCATTCTCTTTTGAAAAGCTTTCAGAAGGATTTTGCCCTGTCTGCAAGCCATACCTTGCAATCATTAGAGGAGCTCTGGTTTCTACAGTTAACAGGTGAATTCTGGAGTGGGAAATGGGCTSAAAAGAAAAGCACCAGGAACAGAGGAAGGTGCTAAACAAAGAAGTAAAGTAAAATAATGTAACTAAAGACCASTTGTGTTAAAGAGGAAAAAAGAATTAAATTATCATTTCATGCTTTAGGAATTGTATACTAATTATAGTCAAATAATTAACATTTTGCACGTGTATAAAGTTACATTTGCAAATCTGAGAGGGTGGGAGGGCGAAGGAAAAAACAGCTATTGTGGAGTGTCTTGTTTCCTGTCCTTGATWTTCAAAATCAGATCTCTTTGCAATTTCCAGCACCTCCAAACTTAAGATTTGTGATCTTTGGTCACTTCTGCAAATGTTTTTGGCTCTTCAGTGTCAGCTGGACTTTCCTTTGCAGGAGCAACATCATGACCCCCCAGGTAATTTAAAGAGCTTCTGAGAAGTGTTGGGAAAATTTAGCCTCAGGCAGAGCTGAGTATCTGCCCCAGGGCAGCTCAGGGCTATTTCTGGGCTTTGCAAAAATCCAGGAATGTGGAGGACTCTATTCCTGGCACCAAAAAAATGCCAAGAAGCTCTGCGGGGAGACAGCTGCGAGTGGCATTGCTGCTTGGGGACGTGGCCTTCCCGAGTGGGCCAACTGCTGTGGGGTTGTCTTTCCTTAGGGAGGGTTTCAGCATCACCCCATCACCCATTTTATGGGTACCAAGCGTGTCTCCTCGGCATTGCCTGGTTCTCCGTGTTCCTCTGCTAAGTCAATAAAGGGTTAATAAAGGCCGAGTGGATGCTCAGTGACTCTGTCCCTGGCTGTGTGTCCTGGGGGTATCCAGCACTGCCCTCTGACACGCTGGGATCGCGTATCACGCCCCGCTCACGCCGGCACCATTCTGGTACCCTCCAGTGACTCTATCTGCATTCACAGAGGAGTTTTTCACATGGGAATGGTGATAAACACCCCTGCTTGACATCCAACGAGAGCTCTTTTTATTCTCCTGTTTCTCTGTCTCACTTATCCCATCATCAGGACGACTTTTATCCCTAACCCCTCTGCCTGTACCTTTTCCCTGCTCTACATCCTCCTGCAGCGCAGCATCTCAGCCCTCGCAGCCCCGAGCTCGGGATTCAAATTCGTGAGAGCAGCTTCCATCCCCCTGAAAACCCCCTTCCCCGGGGAAAGCAACACCAGGCTCCCCTCTGCCTGGGGAGAGGGCTTCTTGGCATGCCACAAATACCAGACCTTTTAAGGGCAGCCCTCTCTAACCCCTCCGAAGAGATACCTTGGGAATGCGTGCGCAGGCACGAGCCCCCTGAGCATCCCTGGCCTCACATCCTGCCTGGGATGCAGGGCCCGGCCGGGATCAGGGCCRTGGCGTGCACCTCTCAGCGTTTCTTTGCCGTGCCATGGTGTTTACGTGGGGGCATTGCAGGGATGCCGGGCGCTCCGAGGAGCTGCAGGGCCCTGCCTTGGCTTTCTATTCTTATCCCGGTGTTTCCATGCCCCTGTCGGCTCTTTATCACTTTCTTGGCAGCCAAGAAAACTTAATACTGTTTTGGAAGAAAGAGTCATACCCCAAACCAATTTAGCAGTATCCTTTAAAGAGAAAACCCCAAACCCACTTGTAGCTACATTCCCAGGAAATTCCTGGGAATTTCCATTTTTTTCTGAATAAGGCGAGTTGCCAGTGAGAATATGGGAGAGGAGAGAAATGGTTGGTTTAAAGGAGTCAGACACCAGTAAGGCACAGTCCTTAATGCAGAGATTCCTGCTGCTGTGTTCAGACCCAGTCCTGGGACTTCTGCCAGTGCTGAAGAAGGGTTTTCACCCTCTTAGTAACAGGTTTAGGGCATCCTTGCCTGATTTCTGCCAAAAGGGAAGCTTTTGTATCCTGAAAAATGCTGAGTCTATTCAAGGGCTGAAAACAGCCTTTGTAAGATGTTCTATGAATTTCAACCCATGCTTAATCCCTTAATTGCCACTAGTGGATCATCTACCACTTCACCTGGACAAGAATATGGGTTTTTATATTTTGCCTCTTCTCACAAAGTCATATCTGTACCTGAGGCATAGGGAAAGAAAGGCAACTCCACCTCTCTTACCCTAAATCCCTGCTTTCTAATAAAAATATAAAGTTACTCCATGTATCCTTTAGCAAAGTTGCAAAGACTTGTGTGAAAACTGGAGACCTGGGGGCAAGTGGGGAAAGCTACAGGATTTCTGTTATTCTCCCAGCCACCAGCAGGATTTGAACCTCAGAAGGAAACATCAACCATCAACAAATGCATGAGCTGGAAAAATACTGCTTTCAGCTCAGGTCAGGCCCTTCCCACAGTGGCTGAGGGGCAGCCCCAGAGCTGGACCTGCAGTCCTGGCTCTTCTGGTGACCACGAGAGAGCCCTTAGAACCAAAAGGCAAATGGATAATCAGGCGTGAGACACACACGTGCACGCACAGGGGCACATCTCTGCTCCACCTTAGAGTGACACAGGTGTTTGGAGTGTCCTTCCACACACATGAGCACAAACAGGGAGTGGGACGTGGCCATATTAATGCTGCTGACCCTACAGGCTCCTGAAGCCCTTTGTTTGGCTCAGGGTCACAAACACGTTTCTCAGCCCCCTCTCAAGACAGGGATTGAAGAGAAAGGGAAAGAAATTCCCTCTGTAACTAATCCTTCCTGCCTCCTGTTCCCTAGGGATGTAAGATGAAGCAAAGCTCGTTTCCTTCTGAGCAGTCCACGTTTTGCTGCCTACCCTCTTCCAGTYGTGAACACGGTTTGGGGCTGGAAGGTGTCCCCTCCACCCCCAGCATCCATCTGGCTCAAATGGATCCCATACAGATTCTTTCTGCTATTTGTGGTCACAGTGAGCAGGATCATGGTAAATAACAGTATTTTTGGAGGGGAGAGAGTAGACACTGAGCTCTGTCCCCATGAATTTAAGCCTCAAAGCTGTGAACTTCAGTATTTCAGGACACGGGAAAAGCACACAAGCTACAATGCTCTGTTTATGGCTAGGACATGCCCAGATGCCCTAAACAATGGTCTTGAACCAACCCAAAGCCACCACACATGGAACACACCTTCTGCAGCAGAGAGCAGGATTTACCAAGCTCTGGGCCAGCAGAATAAATCCATGGCTTTCCATGAGCTGCAACATCRCTTTCATAGCACGAGGCACTAAGCATCCTCCTTTGCCCTGCACTTTAGGGTCAGTCTGAGGTTCATATTCATGCAACACTTCACCCCACCCTAATCTACCCCAAAATTACTTACAGGGAGGTCTCAGCAGTCCCAGCAGGTGAGTCACGTCTCAGACAGCCCCAGTGGAAAATCTGTGTGAAACCCAGGGCCAGGCAAGCCCCTCGTGTATCCCAAGGGAGCCCCGCTCCACGCCGCACACCCTCGGTCCCGCTCACTGCCTCCCAGTGGTCTCTGGCAGCTGGTTTTATCACAGGGTGCTGGGCTATGTTGAGAGCATGAACCACTTGGTCTATTTTTAGGGAACAGTGAAATTGCTCTTCCACCAGGCTGAGTCAATCACGAGTCCCAGCAATCCCGCGCAGGGGCTGGGAAAGGCTGGGGCCCTGGCTTATTTTCAGAATTTATTCATTCAAAATACCCCTGGTGTAACCTGGTACGGGACGGGGGACGCATCCAGGCAGTGGTGCAGTGGGGAAGAGGCATTTCCCTGACTCACCGTCGTGTCCTCGGGCTGTGATCCTCACAGCCAGGCCCCCGTCACCTCTGGACACTGCCAAAGTTTAAAGAGGAAAGCTGGGAAGGTGACAGGTATCAGCCACATTTTCTGGTTCCCTATTTCCTCATTCAGTATTCCAGTCAGTTCCAGTATTTTAGAACCAAGGTGGAAAAAATTACTTTGAGGAACTGACTGAAAGAAGGACAACCACCCTACCTGCCTTATGGTAAGCTGGGAATTGCTCCCATCCTTGCAGCCTCTCTGTAGCAATGTGGTGTCGCAGGTAGCTGCTCTGGGAAATGTTTGGAGAGGGATAATAATAAAGCACTYGGCCCTGGAGGAGTCTCGATGCCCTCAAAGTCCAGCTGGGCAGTGGGAACTGGTTTTAGCATGTTAGTGGTGGGTAAAACTGTGTGCCAGAGCTGGTGATCCTGCGTGGTCAAGCTAGTTTGCAAATACAGACATAACCAAGGGCTCTGGGATTATTTTAAGAGYCCACCTTTAGCAGCCTGGGATAGCAATAGGACTGATGTACCCAATAACACTGAACCAGGCCCAGCTGCTCTCTTTGGGTTGCTTTTCTGGCACCTTTAGAGGGTGTATGAGTACCTCACCCTGTGGCAAGGAAAGATGTGGGTTGGCTGTGCCAGTACCAGAAGTTCATCACCCAAGATAAAACACTCCATGCTCTTTGTTCCAAAGGGCCAAGAAGCTGATGCTGATTTTCCAGTTTCACAGAATCAAAGAATTGTTCAGGTTGAAAGSGACCTAARAGATMATCCTGTTCCAAACCCCCTGCCAAGGACAGGGACACCTTCCACTAGATCAGGTTGCTCAGGGCCCCATCCAATGTGGTCTTGAACACTTTCAGGGATGGGGCATCTACAACTTCTCTGGGCAACCCATTTCGATGCCTCACTACCCTCTGAGCAAAGGCTTTTWYTCCTAACATCTAATCTACATCTCTCCTCTTTYAGTTTTAGATAATTTCCCGTTGTCCTATCACTATCTGCCCATGTAAAAAATTGCTCCCCCTCTATTTTATAAGCCCACTGTAAATACTGAGATATTTCAKTTTTTTTGTGCAATCCTCCTGAATAGCTTTGCTGGAGTTTTACAGAGCTGTTTGGAGGAGCTGCTGCCCCTCTCTTTTCCCTGTGGGTCTGCAGGTATCAGTCCCTGGAGAGGATGCTACACATCACCCGGGCTGCAGCTCAGCATGGTGTGTGGTTTCCTTGCCTATATCACGTGACATCCCATCCCATCCCGTCCCGTCCCGTCCCGTCCCRTCCCRTCCCRTCTCATCCCAACATGTCCAGCTCCAGATGACCCTCAGTTTTCACTGAGGCTCCTGGAAGGTCCCAGCTCCCCTCTCCCATAGTCTAGTTTCTTTAACCATCCTGCCAGGCCATGCATTGCCATTCCCCCGCTGTCTGTGTTAAGCCTGGTGCCTCAGAAGAACATCACCCCTCCTTCTGATGTGGTCTCTGTGTTCTTTGTTGCTTCCTTCCATAAATGAGAATCAGAAAAAGAGCTGTCAGAGGGTGATAGACAGGTCCTCGACTGCCAGGTGGTGAGGCAGAGGGCTGGGGATGGCAGGAGCTGTCAGCAAACACAGGCTGGCTCAGGTAGCACCAAGCGGGTGGCAGTGGTGTCAGCAAATGCAGCGGCGGGCTGGGGACTGAGATATCTTATTTATTCCATGTGGATGGAGGGACATAAATGCAGGARGTGAAGGGCAGAGCAGATCAGCTCAGTCAGGAGCCCACAGCGGGTATTTGTGTGTCGTGGCCTTCCTGTGCCTGGCAGGAGCACACGGTGCATGTGTATGTCTGTGTGGAGTTCTCTTTCCATCTGCAACATATAAATGTTCTGTCTGCATGTATGGCTGGCTGTTCACACTCCTGCTGTCCCTCTCCATCCCTAGGTGAAGGACCTGCTCTGCTGTGGGCTGTGACTTCCATGKGTGTCCCCACCAGTGCCCCTCCAAACTGCTCCTGTGACCCTGAGAGATCGGAGCTACCTGACAGCCCTGCACTGCTCCTGGGAAAAGGATTTTGTCCTCCTGTCTGGAAGACAGCAGCTAATTAGAAAGCAGGAAATGAGAAAAAAAAAAAAATCAATGAGGCACAGGGATTTTCTGGGAGGCACTGGGAGGGTGATGGGAGAGAGCAGCAGCTCGGGGTCTGGAGCAGAGGGCAGCCCTGAGCCCTCGACAGGGAAGGGGTGGCTCTTGCTGGAAGCCCAGTGAAGGGGCAGGAGGGTCTCAGCAGGGGAAAAGCTCTTTAGGTTAGATTGAGTGAAAGCAGAGACTGGGGCTCGCAGGAAAAGCCAATTAGGAGGGACTAACTTGTCTGCTTTGATTGATGGCAGAGCTCGGCCATGCTGATGAGCAGAGGCTGATCCCTCCCCTGCCCTCCACGACTGCCTGGGAACTACTGCACGCTCCCATGGCAGCCTCCCCAAAAGATGCCTGTGATCCCAGTGTCCCCAGCCAGCTGTCACAGGGGCTGGGAGAGGTGACAGGGGATGGATGGCACTTGCTGCTGCCCCTTGGTCCTGTGATGTGGGGGCACAAGATGGATCTCGTGCTTAAACACCTCGAGTTTCCCTCCTATCCCAGCTGCAGAGGCACAAAGCAGTGAGAGCTGGGCAGACTGGCCACTTACAGGAGTCCTGACATTCAACCCCTGCTTGTCATGCCCATGAAAAGCAACTGCTGAAAGGGAAATGAGCTTTTAAGGATTATTTTGACTGCAGGAGCCTCTATCATGGCAAGTGCCAGAGCTTCCTTGAACTCAGAGCCCTCTGTAGCATGAGCACAGCCTTTTATCTTAAATCAGCATTTTTCCCCTCGCCTTTCAGATCTTTCCAGTTCAGTAGTGATGCTCTCCCGAGCCCGTCTGCTGAACAGCGTGATGCAGGCGGGGGGATGACGGCTGCAAAGCCCCAGGTCGTGGAGAGAGGGAGGGTGGCAGCCTCCCCCCACCGCTGGGACTGGGTCACAGTGTCCGGAGCATCCTTGCGGAGATTTTGGGATGGGAGTGAGGCAGTTTGGTTGTCGCTAGATGGCACCGCACCCCCTCGCAGCAGAACGCGCGGGTGCTGCAGCCAGCGGGGGAAGAAGCCTCCCCAGCCAAGCAAACCCTGAAACAAACCTGGGTGTCCCTGCGTGCAGGATGGGGGACCCCACTGTTTCCTGCCCTCTCCTCCACCTCCTCCCCTTGCTCTGATAATTCCCCGTGGGGAGAGGTGGAAACGAACATGGAATAGAATAGAATAGGAATAGAACAGAAAGGGGGAGGAGGGGATTGCAGGCAGGTTTGAGGCTGCCTGGATGCTCTGTAATTTGCAGTCACGGCAGGCTCCTGTTTCATCTTTGCTCCGCACTGAGGTAACATCCCCGTGTGCCCTTCAGCTGGAAGCCTTGGGTAATGGAGCTGTRTTAATACACACACACACACACAAGCCCACRTGCATGTCCCTCTTCTCTCTTCCTTGGCCACGATTCCCCCTCTCTGACTGCCAAAATTCATCTAGAAGTTGTTGATTTTTAAATCCGGAGTACCCAGGAGACTCTACCTGCAGTAAATTAGCTGGCGCCTTCTCCTCTTGAATATTAAAGGACTCAAGCTTTCAACTATTTCCCTTTGGGAAAAATGGTTCCTTGATTTGCCGTCTCCCTTCCTAGGAAGGATTTTGTTCTATTGTGTAACTCTTCCAGTGCTCAGTTTAATCTCATTACTGCAGACTACAGCCTCTTGGACCTCTTTAATTAGTGCCTTGGTGACGTCTTTGGTGGCAGCTTCCTCTGGGTCATCTGATATCACCAGTGTGACCAGGGGCACAGCCCAGCTGGTTTGGCTGCCTGGGAATGTACTTTTCTAAGGGGTGTAGCAACCTTCCCCTCTGGGCAATGCTCAGGCCTTCAGCAGTGTCTCAGGTGTGACTGTGCTGTGCGTGGAAAGAGATGGAGCGAGTGGTGCTTTGGCTTTGTGTGCTGTTATTCAGCTCCAAACTGTCGCACGGACACGTGTTGGACATGGCCAAGCTGTTGTCCTTCTTATCACAGCATCCCAGCCCTGGAGAACCATGTCTGTGCTTAACTTACATTATTGTGCGGCTTCAAACCACTCGACACTGCTTTCCCCATCCCAGGTCTGGGATGTCCCCTCCTCATCCCTCAGGAAGGGCAGCGGGGCTGTCCCTGTGGGATGGTGAGGAGGCTCCCGTAGGAGATCTGCCCTGGTCACTCCTGGGGCTTGTGGAGCACCAATATCTCTCTTGCTCCATGGGGATGACACAACACAGCACARGTATAGCCTTGGACGTGTCTTGTCCCAGAGGGATTTGGGACAGTTGGTTCCTGGACTTTTTAAGGAAGCATTACAACTCCCATCTCTGAGCAAATCCAGCACCTACCTCAGCGGTAGCTGTCATATTCCCAGCTCCCTGGATGGAATTGCCTCCCCAGAAGGACCTCACACAAAGCCCTTCCAATGAAGCACAGCCGCATGAAGCCACTGCTATTAGCAGGCCTTTGAGTCAGGGGCTGGGGAGTGGTGTAAGGCTCTAAGATAGGCCATGATTCATCCCTCGCCAGCCAGGGGAAAAGACATTCCTGGCGCTGGGAAGGGCACACAGCACCGTGACAGTGTTTAGCTAGATAACGTGGTGACATCATGTCCTCTGACACTAAAAAAGAAAATCCCAGCAATGCTGTGGAAACCTCAGCTCCATCATTTGTGTGCTCGTGTAAGAGGCTTCTTTTCCCATGCAGTTGGGTGATTAAACACAGTGTCTCAAATCCAGGCAGCGTGTCATTCTTATCCCCTTCTTGTGTGAAAGACAAGAAAGAAGTAGAAAGGAAAAAGAACAAATCCTAAATATATGGTATAAGGGGACCCCGGATTCCTGATCCGGGCCAAAAACATGGGATGGTCCGGTGATCTCTAATCCAGTCATTATGGGATTTTTGGAGACTGCTTTTTTTCTGCCCCAAGTCAAACAGCAAAGTTTGGCAAAATTCGGCCCTTTCCCATGCAAAGCTTGGACTTCTCACTCTTGACAGATGCCTCTTGCCTTGAAATATCCCTGACCTGCTTTAGTCCCGATGATATCATAACATTAGGGATCACTTACATGCCCTATCTTAAGCCAAGGATGACTCTGTCTGATCCACCACCGCTGCCAAATTCAAAAAGGAGCCCAGCCAAGGCTCCTTAGTTAGGTACAAAGGAACCTCTCCCTCTTCCTATCCTCAAGGCTGAGGTGCAGGGAGATATTACTCATCCCAAACTAAACATGGATGTATTCCTGCCTTGGTATTTAATAGCAGCTATTTTTAACTGCTGGGATAACAGCACAGGGAGAGCCAGCGTGGCTCCCTGGACTCATCCCTGGCCCAGATCCCAGCTGTGCTGGGATTTGCCAGCTCYGTGCAGTGGGACCGATCAGGGCTGGAAAGCCGCAGTCAAGGGGTCGTCTGCTCTCTGTGCTCCCTGTCCCTGGCCACATTCCTGCGTGTCCAGTCCTGGCAGGACCCACAGGGTCCCCAGCCAGCACCGCCTGGTCAGTGTCTGCTGTGGGGTTCCGTGGGAAATACAACTCCCTGTAAGGACCGAGCAGACCCTTCCCAGCTGCAGCTACAGGGGTGGGAGTAGGGTAGCGATGATGCCTGGTAACCAAAATAAATCCAACTCACAGCTTCTGCCCGTGGCTGAGTCACCGGCTGTATCTGGCACCGAGGAGATGATCCCCTGCCTGTCCCGGGACAGCTTCCCTTCCTGTGTGGGAACAACAGCAGGGAAACAGGTAAGTGCCCTCAAATAGAGGASAGGAGCTGCACAAAGGCGCAGTGTGGGGAGGTGACTGCACCAGAGGCGTTCCAGAGGCAAAGGTGGCCTTTTTTTCCTGTAGGACCCAGCCTTGGCTTTGCTCTGCTCTCTCCAAGGACTGTGCTTCACAGCTTTTGGACACCCCACCCCTGCCCCAGTTCCAGAGCTAAGCAGTATTTTCGCTACCCATCTTTGACTTTGAGGCTGCCTTTCAGAGTCAGGATCAGCCATCCATGTCCTTTACCAGCTCCCACAATGATTTTAGTGGCTCACACTAGGATCTCATCCTTAATGAATACTCCAGATGACATCAACTTCATGTTAATATCATCTCCCATTTTTCCTTGATGTAGCTCTCTCTCCAAAGTGGGCTCCATTCCTACCAACTCCTGCCCTCCAAGGAAGAGGATCATCGCCAGGAATAGTTTGTGGAACATATGACCCGTGTTCCTGATACCATTAAATCACCCAGAGCTGGATGGCACTAGACATAAACATSCACAGGGAAACCTGTGCCTAGGGGTTGACATCCGTGGATGATGAAGCAGCACCATGAAGTCCAACCAATTATAAGGATAAAATTCAGAGAAAATTTATTTCCAGGGACTTTTGAAGAAGAGCACCTACTGACCTTTGCAGCAGACTCCTTCCACGTGGTGGTGCCAGGACTCCATTGTGCCTTCCTCTGGATGCTCTGGAGAGGGGAAAGGAAGGCAGGGTCTCTGTGGGGTTTGCTCTCCATGCTCAGGGGCTGGATTGTTGTCAGGATGCTGGCATCAGCTTCCCTCTTCCTCAAAAGGCCACTGGGAGATGGTGTCTCCAGTGGAGCACAGTGTGAGCTCTTACAGCGTGGAGGGACTTTAGGGGTGTCAGAGCTGGTCAGGAGTCCTTTGAGATTCCTTGTTGGAGCACCATTCTTACGGATGGGAAGACCCTCCATGGACTTGTTTGAGCACATATCACTGGGATGACTTAGAGATAAGGCGTAGTTTTCCCCCATTGGAATGACATTGTTCCGTGGTGGATGTCTTGTATCCACGAGCTAAAAAAAAAACAAACCCCAAAACATAGAAACAGGTTCTTACATAACTTTGATAATAAATCACATGAAATTTTTATTTCCTGCTCTTCTGCTTCAAGCATCACATCTGTTGATCTTCTAACTTCTTGGAATGAAAGAGTATCCCATCACTTTCTATTTTCTCTGGAGCAAATGTCAGGGACACAATTTAAACTCTGGCCCTTTTTTGAAGTGTTGAAATGTTGAAGTTTCTGTCTTGCCTGTTTCTAGTGTACCATGATCATTCATGTCCATGATCATTCAAGGAAGCCTTGGAGTAGAAAAAAATATGGCCAGTGGTTGTTTTCCCTCTTGGATTATTGTTTTATTCCCATTTCCATTCTCTTACTCTATGAAAATGTGTTTCCAGACTGTCAGAACCCCCCCTCTCTAGTATTTCGTAAGAAAACTCTAGTTTCTTCTTAGAAACCTGGACTGAAAATAAAAATTTTCAGATTCTGCCTTTTGATTAATGAGGTGGAATTCATCTTTCTGTGGTCAGTGGGAATCAACCCTGTCTTTAGCAGAGAAGTTGGATAAAGTCCAGAGTGTCTGGCTTTCCAGTGTGTTAATTTATTTTATCAGTTTTATTCCAGGTTGTAAGAGGCCCCTTATCTAAAATGAAGATGCCCCTTTGCCATGATGTGAGAACAGTAGCCACAGCTTCTGGCTGGGGGGAATTCCATTTAAGATGCTGAAATGCTGCATCTGAATGCAGCTGTGAGCAAAACCTACCCGTGAACTTGATGTCTGAGTCCCATTACAGCCAAAAGCACCAAGAAAGTGCCAGAATGGTGGGGTGGAATGACAGAAATGACACAAGAACCTAATTTGAGACACACGGGGCAACCCCAAAAATCCTCCAGCTGGTGCAGGAGGGCAGAGATGCCCCAGTGTCACCCCTGCCAGCCCAGTGTGGCTCCCTGGGTGCCTTAATGGCTTTGTGTACCTTTGCCTCAGGCCCTCACCTTGGGATGTTCCTGCTTAGTCACGTTGCTTTCACAGTTCAGGATGCGCTGGTACCTGCAGGGAAGACAGGAGATGGCACCTTAATTGTTTTTCAACCTGAATGTATTTTTACATATTGTGGGCTGGCTCTGCCTCCCCATACCCTCTGGAAAATATGGACTCCAATAGACTCCAAAGGCATTCTTGAAGAGTGACTGAAACGTGGTAAATGCCCCAAGAAGGATTGGTTTTAGGTCAGGGCGGAACTRCCCGATCCGGTGTGAGCCCTCTCCTCCCAAGCTCCATGCAGACGTGTCCCTGGAGCATCCATCTCCCCGCTGGTGCAGGATGTGCTGGGGGGTTGCATTGCCTGGAAGAGGTGTATTATTGCACTTTGCTGATTTATAGCATGGAGCTGAAGTCAGGCTGTCTAGGTCAGTTTATCCAGCTTTTTAATGTAAGGGGATTCACCAAGTCAGTACCTGACCTAACATAACACCAGTGATGAGTGAGACCTTCGCACCTTCCTTCTCTTCCATGCCCTGGGGAGTGCACTCTCAGCTTTCTCCAAGCACCCTGCCAGAGAGATGGCTATTTACAGTGAAAACTAACCAATCTTGGAATATTGGGAACTAAACTGTCCCACGGGGAAGTTCAAGAGACAGACTTGACAGCTGCTCTGTCACTCTTACGCTGGGGGAGATATACTTCGGGTTCTGTTCCTCATCTCATTTGTCTCACGCTTGGCAGCGTTTTGGTCTGATCTCAGTTATGGGTTGTAACAAGAAGAGAATTCAGCCCTTAAGAGGCTTGGGCTGAAATGTGACTCTCCCTGGAGCCCTTTGGTTAGAGACAGTTGAGAGAAACCAGGAGAGGACACAGTGCCCATACCCCTCTTGCCTCTCCAGCGTTTGCTCCTTTTCCCTTGTGGCACCTTACAAACTACCAAGATTAAAAGCTTTAATTGTCCACCTGGGAATGCTCCAGTCTTTGGGGTCAAGAGCAAATTCCTCTGTGTCGTTGTGTTTAGTGAAGTTTGTCGAATGTGTCTGGCTTTTAAATCAGGACTTGTCGTCCAAGACATAATAATGCACTGGAAATGCATAACAGCTAAGAGCAGAAAATACCCACCTCTCACTTGAGACCTGACAGCTTGGGAKGCTGTGCTTGGGAAAGACCTTATCTGAGTGAGATTTGCTTGTTGCAGAGGTGGGAGAGGGAGAGTTCTCCCTGGAATCCCTTGGATGTGAGGTGAATGCAACCACAGATTAACCACCCACCTGGCAACCAGTTCAGAGACAGACACAGCTTTCTTCAGGAGAACTGCCCTGAGCTCTGGATTGCTCCTTGGAGAATGGCACAGAGAAGGGAAGGACTGAGCTGGCCTCAGCTTCTCGGCTTTTTCCATGTTTTCTGTCTGCTGGCACTGAARCAAGAGAGCAAGGGTCATGGTGCTGGATGTGAAGACTCAGGGAAAAGAGGCCAAAAATCAGCGTGTCCATCTCCACTCATGGGACTGGTGCATCAGTAAAGGGCTCTGGAACAAATGCTGTCTTCACTGATACATCTGCAAACCTCATCACTTAAATTCACTTTTTGAAAAACAAAATGGGGTTAAAGCAGACACAAGTTAAATTAAATCACACTTAATGCAGGGAATTGGTCTTTTCGACTCTGTCTACCACTTCTCTCATTCTGTTAGATCCCCAGGTTCATCTCCGTGACAGTGAGAGGGAAAAGACGTGAGGAAAATTAGCTTTAAATAATTTAAAATTATTTGATGGAATTTGCATGTGCATCATTAGTTAAAATTTTCTTACATTTCCAGTGTCGCATAGAACTGAACCAGCTCTGTATTCAGACAGTTACTGGGGATTTAAGCACCCCTTGGCCTCTTCTGCCAAAAATGTTCTTGTTCTCCAGACTTCAAAAATGTGCAGCAGCAGTCTCAGGCATTGTATTTGCAGTGACTGATCTGACACTTGGAAGTACATTAGGTCATCTGGGGTTCATTTTCTGAATGTAGACAGAGCTCTGGGGACCTACAAGTTATATGTAATTGCTTTTTAATTACTGACACAGACATTTGAACTATGGGATTATTCAATACTCGTATTTACATTTTGAAAGTATTTGTTTTAAAAGCCACGTTGATTGTAAAATGTGTTTCATCAGCGGTTTCTGTGGTGTTGCCCTGAATATTATTAAGTGTCCAGAGTCATTGTCCACCCGTGTTTGGGTGTCCACTTCCAGATGCTCTCAAAAGGGACAGATTTTCATGGATATAGGAATGTCATTCAGCAGCTTCACCTCTGCCTCTTTTCTCATGCCTTTAAGACATCTGAAATCAAGACCAGAGGGAGGGAGATCTATTTCTCACTAGTTGCCTCAAAATTTTTGTTTTTTTTTTTTTTTGTTTTCCTGGTCATTTCCCATGATGTTAGAGAAGAGACAGATTTGTCAGATCACAGGCTCCCACCTCCCACGGTTCAGGGATTGTTTCCCATTTTTGCTGCAGTGTCTAGCATTAAACAATTCCAGGTTAAGGGCCCTCCAGGGATTTACTTTGTGGCAAAATGAGCCTGTTAGGAGGGAAGTATTCCCCATCCCTCCTTTTCCTTAAATACAGTACAGGCAGATGAAAATACCCTTCTCAGCCCACCCTGAACCGTTCCCACAGCCAGCACAGCACCTCCCCGTTGCTAAGGGTTTGCAGGATTTTTCTGATATTAATTCATTCCATCTCCTGTGATCTGGGAGGGGTTTTTGTGTAAAATCACTTACATGCTGGAGCGCTTCCCTCTGCCCGAGATCTGCCATTTGAGAGTCTCCTTGGGGCTCTCCAGCACCACGCTGCTGCCTCCTTCCTCTCCCCCTCCTTTGCAAGACAGGAGGCAAAGTCCCTTGGCAGAGCTGCAATTAAATATTAAAAGCTGATGTGCAAACGGGGATGGTGTGAATTGGAGAGCTGGCACTGAAGAGCGGAGGAGACGAAGCCTCCTCCCTCCTCCCGTCAGCCTTTCACCCATTATTGAGGTCTCATTCTGCCCCACAAAAACACCAGATAAGTTCAGATCCTGGCTGGGGCACCCACAGCCATCTAGACCTGAATCTGGATTCCGATTTAGGTGGGAAGCTGCTGGAATTCGTGTCCCCACCTTGTCTCGGGAGGAGCAGGAATGAGTTGCTCCGTAAAGGGATTTTTAAATGGATGCTTCTGGCATGGGTCATACACGCATCCTCCAAACCAGAGTGTGTTTTCAGCTCAATTTGTGGTCCCCTTTGCTTGTGGCTTCGCTGGGGAGGTTCTGCATGAGCTGCAGGAGAGGACATCTCTCTGGGATGTTAACAGCTCCAGGGAATACACTGCTCCTCCTGGCAAAAATGAAAGGCAGGCCAGGGTCCAGATGAAATGAACTGAAATAATTCATTGTTGGGGCAAACAGAGGGCAGGACTGTCTGAGGAGATTTGGTTTAGCCAAAATCTAAGCCTGATAAAAGTCAAAGTTTAGCAAAAGTAGCCTCCTAACTGTCTCAAAAAGCACCATGGCCACAAAAAAGGAGCTGCTTTTCACCTGACAATAACTGGGTTGTGTGAAGTTCTCCCTGGGATTTATTCTGCTCACACTGGAAAGTTGACCAAGCAGCAAAGTCAGTGCATGGGTAAGAACAGATCACCATGTTGGTTTATAATGAACAAGAAAAGCTACATTTTTGACATCAAAAGCTGGAAAATAATTTACCCAGAAATGCCTAAGCTAAGCAAGAAACCTTTGAGATGAGAAGCCAGTGAGTCAGGGCAAGGCAGAGATCTGGATAAACAAACTGAGTGTCCGTGTCATTGCTGGACGAAATAATAGCTTGCACTTCTCCATCTGTTCTGATTCAGCTCCTACTGGAACAGACCTCTTTATTGAGCTTTAATTTAAGCATCTAAAACAACTGAGAGGCACTAATGATTTTAATTCTCTGTCCTGTGGATAGACACAAGTTTGGTTCCACATGGTGGACTCTTCCCATGCTATCAGTCGTGTTCCTTGCAGCAGTGCCTGAGAACCAGCCTGGAGCTCAGCCCTGGCTTTGTGCATGCTCAGATTTGTGCCAGACATTCTCACAGGGTCTCCCTGAACTGATGGACAGTTCAGTTCTTGGAGGACTGTGCAGGATGTCCTTCGTGGTAATGGGAAAATACCAGTGACTGCTGCAGCTGCTGGACTATCAAGAGACAAACTGATGGAGGATGGAAGGATTTTAATTGCATGGGCAAACCAAACCTCTGGAGCTGGGATGCGTCCTTGTTAGTTATTTATTTCAGTGGAGGAGGATTTGGCTGACAGAGTGAAACAATGAGCACTGCAGTCCATCCAATAGTGAGTAATAGAGGCTGCTAAAAGCCCCGTGAATTATTTTGGGGACTACTGCTCTCCAGCTCCTCTCTSCATAAAAGGGCTGCCTGAAACAATTCTCTGCACAGCTCTAAGGCACCCTCCCTAGATAAWGTGTGTTTTGAAACTGTTTTTGCCAGGATTGCAGAGCCTTGAGCTGACTTCCTCAGCTACTGTGTCTGCTGGGGGCCTTGCTCAGCTCACAGTGCTTTTAGTCTTCGCTGTTAGCGGTGCTCTGGGTTTGCTCTGTTGGCAAGGATCTCTGGGAGGATGGGAAGGAATTCTTCATGCCCWGCAGTTACGAAGAAGAGGGGCCTGAATCACACTGATTTCCCTCCAGGTAGAAAATCTTGGCAGTGAGGGAGAAGCTAGAGAGTGGAGGGACTGGGTGTACCAATCCCCCAAACAACATTTCCTCCKACAACCCAGGAAGGGAAATAATCACTCTTGAGGATTCTTGGGGTTTGTGTCTTGCCTTGTGAGAAGTTGGAAGAGATCTCTTGTAGAAAATGGGAGCTTTGGTGGGACATGAGTTTGGAGCTTCAGCAGTTCCCCCAGGTGGAGGACATGGGGTAGAGAGGTGTTCTGAGGATCACTCAGTGCCTCTGTGGTCCCCAGATGCACTTTTCAGCAGCCCCTGACATATTTGGGACACAGATTGTCTTTTGGCTGCTCTGCTCCTGTTCTCCAAGGGAAGCAAACAGTTCAGCACTGASTGTACTTCTGGAAGGGCATTTCCAGATGTCCTTAACTCTAATTAAAAAGCGGTGTCCAAGACAGAAAGAGCAGCCAGCCTCAAATACCTCCTCTGCTTCCTGCAGAAAGGTGGGAACAACCACRTTACTTATGTGTGCCTCCATCCCAGTGACACCTCTGTGGGCTCTCACCTTGGGAGAGAAAGTAGCTGAGAGGTTTTAAGGTTTCCTTTTCTCTCCTTTAGTGATAAACAGCCAAATCACACTCTTTCCCCTCAAAACAATGGAGGTTTCCCTGCAGAAAATGAGAAGGGAGGTAGAAAGTCCTCCAGATGCTTCCACAGGCAGCCAGTGGTGCCACTGCCATGCTCCTCCTTAGGGTCACRCCTTTACCTGTTAGAACCACCCACCCTTCCTTGTCCTGTGATTGCAACACAAGACTTTTCCTGGGTAGGGGCTGGAGTTTTATTCCAGGCACTCTGAGACTCCTGACCACTACACTAGGAATGACAGGATTTGCTTTTTGCTATGGTCAGACACTCCGTGGGGAGCACCCAGGAGCATCTGGGCTGGAAGCTGCAGTTTGGTGTCTCATTGCCTGCAGAAGTTCTGAGCTCTCCAGCAYGGACAAGGGCAGGGGTGGGCAATGCTGCCTGCATCTTACCTGAGCCAGACTTGGGGAATACTGGCAGGGAGCAGAGGGAGCTCACAGGGAACTTTGAACTGGGAGCTACTAATGGTTAACACAGACAATTATTTCTAGCTGTGTCAAATGGACTGACCTAAGCCCACATGGGATTTGTGCTGACCAGACAGGGACAGCAGTTTACATAATTGGTTCTACTTTTTCCCCCCCCGCCTTTTTCTTTTTTCCAATTGTATAATGTTGTTTTGATAGCTGTATTCCCACTAAAAACCTGTGTGTTCCTCTTTCTTTCCCACCCTGTGCCCAGCTTTCCTGCATACATATCTGTACTCTGCTTGTCAGATGAGTGTCAGTGGGGATGGTGGGGTGTGAGCAAGCACAAGAGAGAATAAATCAATTTGGGTGTGAATAGAGATCTGCAGTTTGTTATAAACAGATTGATGCATAAATGGTTTTCTGAAAAATACTGGTTGTGATGTTTCCTCCGGATTCGATCCCCAACCAAGGAATTTACAGCAAACTAGCTACAAGCAGTTGAGGGAAGAACCAGATTTTGCACTCTTTCCAGCACATTCTCCACATTTTTCGGGGGTGAGGAGAGCCATTTGCCTGTGTGGCCTCAGGGTTGGGTATGTGACTGCATAGTGAGCTTTTAATCCTGCAGCTGAAGGCCCCGTGCAGCTCCAGGGAGCTGATGCTCCCGGAGCCAATTCCTTTCCTTCGGGCTGCTGGGCAGGGCTCTGCACGAGCAGTTTGCTGAGGATGGGTGCATCAGGGGAGGAAAAATCCCTGCAAAGTCCCTGGTATTGTTTGCTCTCCCGCTCTCMGCCTTTTTTCTTGTGGAGACTATCTGGATCCTCACAGTCATTTCCATAATTATTGGTTTCATGTTACGTAACCAAAAAAAAAAAAAAAAATTATCTATCAAATGCACATGTGGAACTAATGGGGTTTATTTGAAAAGACCTGTCTCTGCGTTTGCAGCTGGCACATGGCTCAGTCTGTTTTAATGAGCCTCCACAGCCYTGGCACGTGCTGGGGAGGGACCCCACGTGTGCTCACCCCAGGCTGCCCGAGCCCCCCGGGACCCCAGGGCTCCAGTTTCACCCCGGCACGTAGGAACACAAACGCCTGGTCTGTGGGAAGCACAGGAAAACTGCTGCAAGGGCCTTCATGAGTGCACATTACCTTTGAATACTCCCTGATCGCCAAGGCTTTTTTTTTCTGATTTTTTTTTCATTCAGGGTGGAAAGCTTGGATTTTCCTGGGGGACCTCTGTAGTTGTTGGGGTTTTTGGTGGCTGGAAATGCCATATTGGTTGATTTCCACTTCAAGAACCCCTGGCTTCCTCAAGGAAAGCAAAAGGTACAAATTTTGAAGTATTTTGGACTCCGTGTTCCCAAGTTCCGGTGGAGGTTGAGTTGCACAGATGGCCAAGGATGTAGTGTTGAGGGTATGGGGATGTCCAAGGCCAACTCCAGGTCCTGCTTGGCTTCAGAAAGTGAAATGCAGCAAATCTTGGACTTCAGTGGAGACAAGATRTGGCTCTCAGGACTTCAGTGTTACCATAGATTCACCCACCACCACAGGGTGTGGGAAGATGAAGTTCATCCTGGACTGAAGAGAATGAAAGACTGGTCCCAATGCACTGAAAGGGAGAGAAAACTTCTGGTGGCCTTTGTTTAGAGTTTTAGGGTCTGATTTTAGAACAGCACTGGCACAGCCTGTAGGATCACAGAGATTTGTGAGTAGAAAACACCCTGAAATCTGCCCAAATCTGACTGTCCTGTGGTGCACAGGACCAAGCTGAGGGACAGCAGTGGGTCTGTGTTTGCTGGTTTGGGGTGGCACTCAGACACAGCCAGCACCTCCCCGAGGACCAGAGCTGTCCTGGGGCGATACCTGACCATGGTCTCTCCTTGGAACACCAGTGCATCCCCCTCGGCATGAAGAGAATCAGGGAGGCATTTAGGTGGAAAAGACCTTTCAGACCATAAACTCCAATCACCGACCCAGAACTGCCAGGTCCACCACTAAACCATGCCCCYGAGTACCACATCTATAGGCATTTTCAGTATGTCCAGGGATGGTGATCCCACCACTTCCCAGGGCAGCCTGTTYCAATGCCTGATGACCATTATGGTGAAGAAATTGGTCCCAATATCCAACCATAACCTTCCCTGGTGCAACTTGAGGCCATTTCCTCTCATCCTATCCCTTGATTCTTGGAAGAAGAGACCGATCCCCACCTCCCTACTGCTCCTTCCAGGCGGTTGCAGGTCAGTCATCTCCACCACAGCCAGATGCTGCACCTCGATGGGCTYCTCTCAATGCTCACAGCCCCTTGAGGTGCATCTTAATCCCAGGGGTGTGAGCTCCCCCTCTTAGAACATGACTCATCTCCCCAAAATGCTGCTGCTTAAACCCAGCTTTGCCCTGTTCCCAGGTGGATTCTGTGCCCATTCCCATGGCTGTCTCCATCTGGGGGAATCCTGAGCTGAATTCACCCCTCCTGGGTGCAGGGATTGATCATGGGGCCCTCATGCTGATGCCTGGGAGGAGAACAACAGTTTTCCCTCACAGAGCAGGATATGCTGCTGCAACTGTGCCTGTGGATCAACACCTAAGACTTTCCTGAGTTGCTCTTGAAGTCAAATTACCATCCCCCAAATCCCCCTGATTTATCCCATACCCTGCCATGGGTACAAGCCACGTGCCCTAACTCTTCACTCATTTACCACAGGAGGGAAACTGCCTTTTGATGTGGAAGGAAGGAAGAAAAGAGGGAAGAAAGGAAGGAAGAAAAGTAGGAAGGAAAGGAAGAACTAGAGCTACCTTTAATTCTGAATGCAGTAAGCCCACGCAGCTAAAAGCTGGTTGACTCTCCTTGGGCTGAGTGCTCTGCTCATCCCAGGCACTGCTTTTTCTCCAGGGAAAACCTTATCTTTTCAATCTTTAGTGTCTAAACCATCATATTCTGACTCTGTGGGGCTGCGGTGTCCCTTGGAGCTGATCGTGTTTTTATGTCAGAGGCTTTTCCCCACGAGAAGGGGCGATGGCCTGTGATGGTTTTATAGAAGTGTTCGGAGGTGGATGTTCCTTCCACCCCCTTTCCACCCAGCAAAACGCGAAACCGCAGATTGCTCAGCCTTCAGCTTCTCATTGAAAAGTATCTTTTTTATTTCCCCCCTGGGAAGCTCTGGAAATTAAAACCAGCAAAAATACATTTCTTGTGAGGAGGAAATATTTCCTGGCTGCCTCTAAGACACCGTGGGGTTCTCTGTGTGTGTGTGTGTGTGCAAACTGCACAGTGTGCGTGCCCTGTGCTCTTGTACTCTGTGGGCAAATATGGGGCTGGCTGCAGCCATCCTATGGGGCAAAAGCCATAATATCAGGCTTTTCCCTGCTTTTTTTTAAGGACCTGGAGCACACACACTGTCCAGATTGATGCTAAAGGAAGGGGAAAGGCAACAGCAGCCTCTCAGCATCCCTACCCTCCCTGGTAAACATGCCCTTGTGCACAGTTTGCAGTGCATTTTTGGGTTGTTTTAAAGGCGTGCAAAGGTTTGGTAACTTTTTTTTTTTTGGTGTCTTTTTTTTTTCCCCCGTGCCTACACTAGAGACTTTTGGCAGCTCAAACTCCTGTACCTGGAAATGTGGACTCAGAGGAAAGGGAGCAGCTCTGGGGGATCTGGCTGAGCGGCTGCTGCCTGCCAGCCCTGACCACGAGCCTTGCAGCAAAGATGTGGGAAATGYGTTCAGATCTGCCTGGGGAATGCGAGCGAGTGTGTGTGTGGGTGGGAGGGAGATGCTCCCCACGCCAGGCTCGGCAGAGTGGGCGAGGAGCCGAGGAGCAGCTCAAGTCCTGCATCRCTGCACTGCTGCCGAAACCCTGGCTGTGCCCAAGCAGCAAACCCGGCTTCCCCTGTCTCGGGAGGAGGAAAATGTGTGTTGCTGCTTCGCTCTCAGCTGGGGCCCGGCCCCGAGCGCATCTGGAGCACAAGGGCCGCACCAGGATGCAGGGATGCTGGGAGGTGCCCCAGCACCTCCCCAGGGCCCGGCTCACACAGCCCTGCTCCATCCTCAGCCTCTCTCCAGCTGGCTGGAGTGCCYGGCAGCTGTCACTGCCTCCCTCCTCTTGGTCCTCGGGCTCAGTTCCCTCCTGGTGTATGGTTAGGAGCAGGGAAAGGGGTTTGGGCAAGGGCATCGGGAATGGGGTGGAATTGCATCAGTCTTCTGTGTGCCAGGACTCCAAATCGCTCATGTTGGCCTAAAAAACAGCTTTCCCCCCCCCTCCCCCCATGCCTGGTTTGACCTTCAAGATCAGATATCAGAAGGARCTGTAAGGTTGAAAGGTGCAGATGGGATTTTTTGCAGTGGGCTGCAAGGGCTTGCAGGGCATAGATGTACTGGCTGGGTATCAGTTTTATTCTACTTTAATGCCAGCAAGTCCTCACCGAGGMGCGATATTCCCGAATGCCATGCAATTATCTTGAAGGTCTTCACGTGCCAACCTTATGCAACTGTTAAGGAATAGATCTGGTTTCATATCTGCGTGCATCTTTGGAAAGATGCAAATAAGGAGGGATAATTTGCATACCAAAGTAGTCTCCGAGTGAGATTTATTCAGCATTATTATTATTGTTATTATGAACAGTGGCGTGCTTCTGCTAGTCTCTGAAAGGCAGAAAAGGTAAAAATAAGATTGCTCCCAGCTCTTCTTTTTTTTTTTTTTTTTTTTCTGCAAATAGATTTGTGAAGCCTCAAACCTCCCAGGCCGTGGTGCCACCGTTTATTCAAAATACAGAAAGTGCTCTCTGGCCACAGGAAATGGTGCACTGAGGGATTCGGGGGCTGCCTGTGTGGCGAACACACGGAGCCGCGGGGATGTGCCCACCCAGGAGGGAGCTTGTCCGTCTGCAGCCACGCGGGGACGGATGGAGGAGCGTGTCAGCAGGCGTGTGCAGCCTGTGCCCTCGGAGCTCATCCTGCCTCTGACGAGGCAGAACCCTGTGGGATCCGCGGGCTGGCGATGGAGAGGAGTCAGGGAGCACGCACGGCGCGGGGGTAGGGCTGGTTTGGGGAGGCTGCTGCCTGCTCGACCAGCACAGCAAACTCAGGGTTACCTRCGGGGCAGATGCTGTGGATAAACCCTCAGCTCCAGAGGCTCAACCCCCCCGATTCACCCTCCCCTCTCCTTGCTCGTGACCTCTTCGCGTTTCTGAGCTCTGTTTCTTTGTTTACAGCCCTGTTCTCTGCCTCGTTGTCACGCCTGCAGAGGCAAATGCTCTAAATAGGGTGTTTGTCGTGAGGTCTGCATGTGTTTTCCATAATCAATACTGGCTTGTTGCAGTCCCTGCACCTCGAAGGATTGTTGTGCACTGCTCCCCTGACTTCAGAGGGTCTGTTGTAAAACAGCCAAGGGTGCCCTCAAAGAGCGTTTGGGAAGTTTGTCCGCCCAAACAAGGCAGACCATTGAAAATGGCAGGTCTGGGGGGCTGTCAAAGTGTTGTTTCCAAATAGGTCTGTTGCAAACAGATTTTTTRCCATCGAGATTGTCCTGAACCACCTGCCCAGAGTTTCCTTCCGCCTGTGCACAGACACCTGCATCCACCCCCTGCTCTCCAAAGGACATCACAGCCACAGCTGGGTGAGCAAAGGGGACAGAGCCCGAGACATGGCTCCTCTGCTGATGCTCGAGGGTCCTGCTTGCAAAGGTGCCCAGGCACCTTGGCCAGAGCCTGATYCCATGGATGGAGGCCCTCAGTGCTATACACTTCCCTGCTGTCCTCATACTTGAAGGAGCATTATCCTGAGCAGAGAGTGGGGASTGGGGGGCACTAGAGCAGCTTAGCTTGTTCAGGGCATAAAAGCTTCCTCKGAAGATACCCTAAGCCAGTCTCCGAACCACATCCCACTTTGGGAAGGATTCAGAAGGCAAAACTACTCTTAAAATCTAATTGCAGTTAGCATTTTCCTCCCCACACCTCTGTGCCTGCGTGTGGTGGGCTCTGTGCTGGGTGTCCTGATGGTGTCATAGAACCCATTTCCATTCTACCTCTGCATGGCCTTTCCCATTGCGTTTGCAGCAGGAGATGGAGCTTCTCCCAGGACCAGGAACTCCCTGTTCCTCACCTTCTTTCCCTTAGGTAGAAAAGGTGTTTCTCACTTCTGCAAAACGATCTGCAAAGAGCACCCACCCAGCCTCCTCCGAAGACACAAGAGGGCGCTTCCACCTCACGTTTGGGGAGCTTTTCTTCCGTAGGATTTTCTCTCCCCTTCACCCCATCAGCTGTGCAAGGTTGGGTGAAGGTCCTTAGAGCAGGGAACTTGTCTCCATGTTTGTCTGCAAGGCACTGGGCTGAAGGGAGCGCCGTCCTTGCAGGATTCCCGGAGTCGCACACAGAGCAAATTAAATCGTATTTGTGTGTGCAAAGCAGGGGATGCTCCACTTCAGGATCTGGTGGATTTGCAGAGGATGTCTCAGAGGATCTTGGCTCTGAGGGATGTCATTGGTTTTGATCATTCACTGTGAGAAACAGGCATGCCAAAGGGGCATTGCTGGGATCCTCTCTGACTGGAGCAGAACTGACAGATCCAGGGGAAATTTAGTTTACAAACAAAGACTGTGAAGGGCGAGGGAATGGATTTTGTACTCACTGCCCCAGTGGGTGCAGCAGCACAGAGGGTGCAGTGAACACATCAAACATCTGACATCCCCCCCCCACCAAAGAGGAGTCAAAACAGGTAAGAAAGCTGCCAGAGGCTGGGGAACCTGTCTGTATCCGTTTATTACAGGTCATTTCCTCCCTGGTGTTCTTTTCCCGAGGAGGTTGTTACCTGCTGATGGCTGTATCCCRGCCGTGCTCTGGAGATGGAGAACACAAGACCCCTGACCTCCAGGCTGACCTGCAACACACACACACATCATGACACTGGCAATGAAAGGTACTTTTTATTCACTGCTGTATCCCAGTGCTCCACACTTGGAGCCTGAACAACAGCCTGAAATTCCGGGCTGTACAACAGTGATTGTACACAGGCAGCCTTGGCATTCCCTTCCTGTGCTGGCTCACACCTGGGACCTGGATGTGGTCTCGTGTGTTAAGAGTCTGCTTCTCCTCTTCCATCATCCTTCAAGGCTGTTTCCAGACAGGCTGTTCCTGGAGAAGCACAGAGTTAAGGGACATCCATGCCATGGGAACACATCTCTCATTGCAGCTATGAGTACTGCAGCTACACCTAATTACCTGCTCTTAAACAGGGCCTAATTAGCCAGCACCCAAATTTCCTATGCATCCTTGTCCTATCACCTGTGTTCCAGCACAGGGAAAGCAGTTTTCCCTCCATGTGTTTGGACTGGGATGTTTTTGCTACAGGGCTGGCAGAAAGGGACAAAGTGTTTACAGCAAGAGCAGGGCTGACCTGGAGAAGGCACAGAGCATGCTGCCAGATGTGTCTCCACACAATCTGCAGGAGAAAATCAAAGTGCTGGGGTGTTTTTCATCACAACAGTAGGGCTTTAGGATTTCCTGGGGCTGCAGAGTCTCCAGGATGTAGAGGTGGTGGACTTTTGTGCTGGGTGACACTTGGTGGGTTACTGCTAGGTATTACTTTTTTTTTTTTAAACTATTGAATCAAGATACTTTGAAGATGCCTGTCTTTCAAAAACTGCTCTGTGGGAGGAAAGGTCTTTCCTGCAAGTCAGACCATTTTCTGATGTGTAAAGCTGTGCTCTGGAGCAGGATGTTCCCCGAACACCAGTTACATGTTAAAGGGTTTTTTCAAGTGTTCTAGTTTCAAAGACGCAACAAAGGCCATTAGGGGAAAAAGAAACCAAAAGTGCTTGGCACTTTTGAAAATCAGAGTGCCTCTGTTTAGTTTCTCAAATATGGAGCTTGACACAGAAAGGCTCTGACTTCCAGAGCATCCATAGCTCCTTGGCAAGCTGCTGCTGAGGGGGCTTATGAGCAGCATTGCTGGSTTCTGAAACTGTGTGTGTCCCTTTCAGTCAGCTACAAGTGACTTAAACAGAACATTCCTCTCTGCTGTCCCATCCCAGCTCAAATCAAATGTTCATCGGAAGAAACAAATTTGGGGCAGTCAAGATAAAATTGTGTCTGTCTCCTCCTCTCCAGGCCTCAGCCCCAGACAAACCCTGGCAATCTCTGATCCCAGCCTGGTCCTTGGGCCTGGAACACCCTCTGATAGGACTGGATGTGGGAGGGAGGAAGGAAACCCAAGGTGTCGTTGGGCCYATCTTGCTGCCCTGGTGCCTCAAGGCCTCCTCTCTGCACCATCACCTTGGGGGATTTTAGCTGCAGAGCCAAGGCCAAGGTAGTAGGAGGGCAGAGCAGGACATCTTGTGTCCTGGAAAGACCCTTTTTTGAGACCAGCAGGTTCATTTCCATCAGCACCTTGGCACTGCTCTGTCCTGGGGCAGAGTGACCCCGGGCAATGCTCGAGTCTGGTTTGGCTGTGGCCACACTGCTCTGGGTATCAYTGTATGGATGTGATGTGTGCTATGTGTTCAGGACTGCAGGATGACCTTTTATTAGCCCAGAGGGCTCTCAGACTTGTGGATTGCATTTAAAAACATGCTTAGGTCTCTTTAACGTGCATACAAGGCTCCTGCAAGAACCAAACCCATCTATTGAATAACTGATCCTTTCTGAAAGAAAGTTGGACAACAAGGTGTSAGAAATCAATGTGGTGAAGAGCTTTGTCAATAATTAAGCAAATAGTGCATGKGCAACCCTTCAGATGTGTCTTGTGCATGAGGTGGCACAGGTATTGGTATTTAAGACTCCTGAATTCTCCCTCAGCAGAGAAATGTGGCAACATCTCCCTCTGTATATCCCTAATGCTCTCTGTTGGAAGGATCTCCCCCAGATCTTGTCCCTTTTTCCCTGAAGAGCCTGTCTGAACCCTCCTCATTTCTCCTAAGCCTCCACAGATTCAAACCTTGACCTTTATACTGGAGAAGAAGAAGTTGAAGGGTTTCATCAGGGGAACCTGCACCTATTTGTTTCAGTAGGCAGGACCAGTTTCCTTCTGTGTCCTTTGGGGATCTGAATGTCCCATTTCAGTCACTTCTCCAGGAGCTGGCCTTGCCGTGTTCTCTTATTGTTGTTTTCCCATTTGCAAGTCGCCTTTTCCCACCGGGCTCCAGGCTYGCGCGGGAAAACATCCCAGATCAGATACTACAGGCCCATGGAGCAGCGTTGCTTAATGTGACCCATTTTGCAATGTTTCCACCCGTATCTGTTTATCCCCCTTTTCCCAGCAGGGTGGAGGCATTTYGCTCCGCAGCTCTTGGCGGTTCCGACCTCTGCATTCCCCAGGACGCGCTGCCAGGCTYGGCTGAGCCCAGATGCGAGAATGTCTTGCAGATATTCCCCACTTCTTCTTCACCATATAAGGGAACGTTGTCCTTCCTAATGCTGGGGAACCGGGGTAGTGTGAATAACTTTCGGGATTGGGAATGAAATCTGGAGCCTTTCCCCTCTCCTTGTGGGCTGGAAGGGATTGTTACCAGCTGAAGGGCTGGTGAAATGGGTTGGCTCCTTGCTGCTCAGCTCCCCGAGCTTGTCCTGGCAGTCTGTTGGCAGGGCTGAATGGGTCTGGAGATCCAGCCTGGATGGAGTCCTCCTAACCAGGGCTGGAGAACGCTGAGACAGCCTGCACGCAAAAACTCCCTGCATCCCCACTCCGTGGCTAAATAGGRCACTCGAGGCTTCAGGGCTGGAGTCCATCTGGCTCTTTGCAGTCACTTAAGCAGAGCTTTCAAATGCAGCTGCCAGGGCACCTTCTTCTGTGCTTTGCATGCCAAGAAAGCCAAGACCAACCCTTGCCTGCAAGGGACGYGAGTTCAGTGTCTACTGACCATCCTCAGCTGCTGGTCTCGGCCATGAAACCYCGTGGATGGAGGGAAAATGTGGGGAAGGTGGTGCTGGAGTCCAACCTCTGCCCTGGGAATTTGTGCAAGAAGGATCTGTCTGAGGGGGATAAACTGGGAGATAATTTTAACAGCATCTTGGAAGGGGGTGAGGTGCAGAGAAGGCCTGTTCTGGCAGAATGTGAAGAGCTGTTGGGTTGATGGGAGAGGAACCAGAGGTCTTGGGCACTGTGTTAGGATGATACTTCGAAAGGTCCTCCAAGGTGTCCCAAAGGGAGAAGAGCTTTTAGGAACTGTGTTGGGATGACTGAAACAACTTACAAGGTGTCCCAAAGGGAGCAGAACTCTTGGGCACTGTGTTGGGATGACTGAAA
>JACAXG010000010.1:3172365-3297230 GCA_018881555.1 Amblyornis subalaris
TTGGGATGACTGAAACCACCTCCAAGGTGTCCCAAAGGGAGCAGAACTCTTGGTCACTGTGTTGGGATGACTGAAACCACCTCCAAGGTGTCCCACGGCAAGTGAGAGGCTCAGCTGTGACTCGAGTGTGCTCCTGGTGCCAGGTTTCAGCCAGGTGAAGGGGCAGCCCGAGGCACCTGAATTCAAGCTGCTCTGACCCAGATTTGCCTCTGAGGATGGCCACGTGCCTGCCATCTCCGTGCTGCCTGGTGTGGGCAATATTGCCAGTTCCTGGTTGAAGCTGGGCCACCCTCCTCCGGCTGTGTTTTGTGTCCGCTTGCTCTCCAGCCTCCTCTCCTTTGTCCTGTCAGTTCACCCCCGCTGGGAGTTGAACCTCTTTCCAGATGCCTGGCTGGTCTCCCAGAAGCAGCACAACACCATTGTAATGTGTAATTAGGCTGGAATTCTCCTCCAACCTCCTCTTTTATTTGAATTACACCAATGGTTGAGTATGCAAGAGGTTATAAACCCAGGGAGAACAGGGTCCTCACATTTTTYCCCCCAGGATGTAACCTTTTAGTATTTTACCTGAAAACAGGGAAAATATCATCAATAATAAAGCCTAACACTGAAAGAGGAMAAGTCTTGGAAAGATGGAGTAGGGCAATCTTCCTCTTGTGAGTGAGATGRGGCAGAAGAGGTGTTGGGTGAGTTTACCAAAGCCACCTGGCACAAGAAGAGTAGGAGGGATAAAAAAGTAGCACTTCTAAGACCAGTTCTAATTCCACACTAATCTCTGCCATCGCAAAGACTCAAAGCTGCATCTGCAATGGAATCACAGAATCGTAGAATGGTTTGGGTTGGAAGGGATATTAAAGATCATCTCMTTCCAACCCCTTTGCCATGGGCAGGGATGCCTTCCACTATCCCAGGGTGCTCCAAGCCCCATCCAACCTGGCCTTGGACACTTCCAGGGATGGGGCAGCCACAGCTTCCGTGGGCAACCTGTGCCAGGGCCTCACCACCCTCACAGGGAAGAGTTTCTCAGTGTAGCTCCATGTAMTCCAGCTGATGATGTGACCCTGGAGATAGAGGGTCTTGAAAGGTAAGAGGCATTTATAGGAATTTCCCACTTTGGCWGCAGATTTTAAGTGCATATAAATGCACGGGAAAAATACAGATACAGGCRAAGATGCTTGGAAATGGTCACGTCCCCCTTATTCCCATGGTTTTGGGTTGGTCYTGTTCTCCACATTAAACCAAAACCAGAACCCTCCAAAAAAATATCCTGGTTGGTTTAAGCATCATGAGAGCAGCTCTGCAGCTATCTGACGTGGTTAGACTCCATCATGTTCCTTGTCAATGCAAGTCTTATCTATATTAGCAGGAAGGCAAGTTACCACGAAGATAAAGCCAAAGTGCTAAAGGGTAACAGCCACATGAYGTTTCTTTCCCGTGTAACAGTGTCTGTAGCAGTGGCAGATTTTGGATTACAGGTCCAACTCAATGTCTGTCAGAAGGATGTCACCCCCGAGTATCACCTGCCAGGAAGCACAGCTGAGATCCTCCTGAGTGCCTGAGCTGACCTCTGTTTCAGATGTTCATGCATCTCAGCTCCCTCAGCAGACCCTGGTGTTCACCAAGGAGGTGATTGTCACACCAGTGGGGACTATTTGAGGATTTGGTGCCTGCTAACAACTTCACCTCTCTGTCCCAGCTGCCAAGGATGTGAGTCTTTAGTGCTCCCAGTTTTGGGGTCATGCACAAGAAAGTCCTGATCTTCATCCTGATGAGGTTTGTCATCTGCATCAAACCTCAGAAAGTCCGAGTGCTTCAGAAATGGCACCCTTCCCCTCCCTTAAATGATGTGCTGTCGCTGCAGATTGGTACCAAAAGCAGGGTGAGAGTGAAAGGGGAAGGGAGGGAAGCACAAGGTCAGTTCAGTCCTCTAAAAAGCTTGTCCTGATCCAGAAAAGGAAGAAAGAAGAGAGTCTAGGAGGCTTGGGAACTYTTTGTAGCTCCCAGATGCTGCTTAGCAGCTCATGGCACTCAAACAGTGACCTCCAGACTCTTCAGAAGTCCCTCGCCCGAGGGTCTGGGCATCACACAGCACAGCCTGCATCTCTGCTCCAGCAAAGGGAACCTAAAATAGGACCTGATCCAAGTGTCATCTTAGTCTGTGTATTTCTTCCTTCATCTCTGGATTTCAATACTTTTTGCTGTTTTTGAGAAGAGTCTCACTGAAATCAAAGGGAGTCTCACTGAAATGTTTATTATAGACTTTTTCTGYGTGCAGGTTGTATCTAGAACATCACCAGGGCACGTTGTAGTGTGTTGACCCTGGCTGGATGCCAGACACTCATCAAAGCTGCTCTCTCACTGCCCTTCTCAGCTGAACAAGCTTCTGTGGCTGGGCCTGACAGAAAGGGAGACATGGATGGAAAGCCCTCAGTTGTAATGTACATTTTTGTCCCCTGGCTCAGACCAGACTGGTTTTCCAGTGTGCTTGATTTGTGCATCACCCACAGCCAGTCACACAACGACACTGGATCTTTCCCAAGAATAAATGAGGTTTAAACATACTTCTTTTTTTTAGTGAGAGGCAAGTGTTTTTTGTCTAAATTCYTCTTCCATCAGGCACATCTGCTGAGCACTGGAGTCTTGAGCTGAAAAATGGGTCTCACTTCTCAGAAATCTTCTTTTCCATTGTACGAAACAATTCTGTACTGGGATAAGAGAAACATGGGCATATTGGTGGCACGAGTAGATCAAGGTCATGATACTGTTCTTTAGGTGAGAGCAGGCTCTCAGTGGGACTTCTCTGTCCAGGCAGTGCCAGGTACTGGTTTCATGTCCCCAGATGGAGGATTAAGAGTCAGGCCATTGAGGCAAATGAAGCTGAAGGAGAAAAAATCTGAAGGCAGAAAACAAAYAAAGTAAACCCCACCCAATATGTACTCCAGCTGAGTGAATTTAGGCACCTGTATTTTATTTTTTAGAAACTATAAGTGATTTTGAAGTCAAAATGCAATTCTTTAGTTCTGGGAAGATGCCCATGACAGCCTCATTTCTTACAGCCCAAATAATTCTTAGGGCTGTTGCTCAGCATGCAGAGTATCARACTATCTCAGAGATGTACCACATCTCTTGAAATTCCTGGTAYCTCCAGGAAAGCAGAGAGAAATGGAAAGCCCTGCCCTGATTGTTTTTTTTCCAAGCCATATCTGGGACTATTTTCTCCATTACAGTTCTTGCTATAACATTTATAATCATGTCATAAAGGAGGATAACTATTTATTGCAGGGTGGCTGTACACCCTGATTTGGCTGGAGATTGTTCCATGAGACTGAGGACATTCCCACCATCCTGAAAATAACCCGTGGGGTGCTTGGCTTTAATCAGGGCATGAACTTTCTCCTGCATCTCCGGGGCTCGCCCCTGGGAACCAGCCCATCACGGCAGAGCTCAGCCTTGGTGTTTGCTCCAGTTCTAGGGACATAATCTGGTAGGGTGTGAGCCCCATGTCCTGGCACCTGGTGGGGATGTCATGGTCCATGTACCTCCACTTTTTAACACTTTCTGAGAGATCGAACCATTTTGAGGTCCCCGTTGTGATTGTCACTCCTTGTAGGCTCTGCTCTGGAGAAACCACCCTTGATGGATGAGGCAATTACCGATTTCTTTTTTACCCACAGGGACCACGAAGTGGAGAAAAGTACTCAAGATAGGACTGAAACTGATGATTCTGTGTTTGATGGCTTAATGGCAAAGTCAAGTGTCCCTAGCTGGGGGCAATTGGAAGAAAAAGCTGCCTGTGCTGCTCCTGCTGAGGGGTGTAGGGGCACACCCCAGGGGTRTGTGTCTGGGTATGTCCTCACAGGTACCTGCTCAAGTGACAGATGTCCTACAGCCCCGTCACCCACAACAGAGCTCAGTCTGCTCGCAGCCACAGAGAATCCATCACCTTGTGTTGGGAATTCWGCTGCCATTCATCAAGTGATATCTCAGCTGTGACTACTTGTCAGAGAGATTTTACTGAGGATGCTTTATCCCCTTACGGCTTCCCCTGGACACCTTGATTTACGGCTTCCAGCTCTCAGCCCAGATGGAGCAGGTGATGCAGCCTGAACAAGCTGGGGAAATGCTGCTACCACCCACTTGTGGGAGGGCAGCAAGAACCTTCTGCTTTCCTTTGTCCCTGGGGCCATGGTGGCTCAGAACCGTGGTCTGTAACAGGAAGAAAGAGGATTAGTTCTGGCACCAGCTCTCTGCCCGAGCATCATCCAGCAGGCAGCTCCTGCCCATGGATGTCCTGTGCATGGCATTACAGCGGTTTTCCCTCGTGGGCTCTGCAGAAAGGCTCTGTCTCTCTTTGCTGGCCCCTGTTCCCTGTTCGCTGTCTTGTTCTTGCTTTGCCCTTTGGCAGAGGGTGAGTGACTCTGGCTCTGACTCCTCCTCCTGCTTGTCGAGGCTCGGGCTGCCGGTGCAGGGCAGAGACATCCTGTCCCTGAAGTGGTTTCCCCTCGGGAATGTGGGCTTGGGTCTATGGATGTGGGCTCTGGCATGCCCACACATCCATGTGCTGGAGCGATGGGCTGGGGAGTGCAGCCCCAGCACAGGCACCAGGAATCTCTCTCCATGGCTTTGCATATCCACGAGCCTGGTCCATCTCTCTCCCCTCTGGCTCTGGCACAGTCAATCCCACACATGCCTGTCACATTTCCTGGTGGATGTTGGCTTATGTCGGGGCTGGAGAAAGCTGTGGGGATGTGGCTGGGCAAGGCAGAGAGGGAGGAGGACACCACCTGTATTCATGGTCCTCTGGGGCAGGTAGGAGGATGATTTTCAGCGAAAGGGTAGTAAATATTAACCTCTCATCTGCCAGTACGAGTAGCACAGGGTTTGCAATTCAATGTGCATCCCTAAAACCAAGAGGCAGATTGCCTGCTCCCGCTGGAGGCACAGGTCAAGCCCTTGCCAGCACCTCTGGGCACAGCCTGGCACTGCAAGTACTCCTGCATGGCTTGTGGTGAGCCAAAACAAGCCAAAAGCTCCACAGAGAGGCAGGATAGGTTAATTCACCCCCAGGACGGGTATTGGCACTGTGCTGACATTTTGCACAAACCTGCTCAGCCCACAGCATGGGCTGCACCGGCTGTAAGCTGTTCCTGGGACACTGTGACCCTCTGCCTGCAGGACCTGGGCTCTGCTGTGCTCACATCACCCCTGAAGAGCTTCTGAGATAGGGGCTAAGCCAGAGRGCAGCTGGGTAGGAGCTACCATGAGTGACCAGATTGTATTGGTAATCAGTACACAGCACATCAGGGATGCAGGGTATGGAGAGCAGGGCATTGATCATTATCAAAAATCCCCAGTCCTTTATTCCCTTACCCAGGWGCAGGGCGTGAGGAGGTTTTTATTGGCATGTGTTTGGGCCATCTCATTATTCAGGAATGACAGAGTGAGGCAAAGGGAGTGAGTTATGGTGGCCTTTGCAGACAAGTGGCAATAAAATCAGTTTATGGTACCGCCTCCTGTACCATCACATATTTATGTGCCATATTTATCTTGCTTTCTTAGCCATTTGCGCTTGTTTGTCGTGCAAGGCCACCCCACCTCCGTTCCCCCAGACTAGCAAAGGGCTGACTTCTGATATTGCAGCTCACCCTGGGCAGCGCTCGAGCTCGCTGCAGACATCCAGGCAAAAGTTCTTTYGGCATCAGTGAGGGACAGCTGAGCTTTACGTTGGCTTCCTGTAGGTTCAAGCCAAGTGGCTCTGCAGGCCCTTGCTGGGGCTGAGTCCAGCCTCTCTCAGTAGTTTGGGATATGACCTGCTCAGCAGCCTGCTGAGATCTTGAACCATAACTGGGGCATGCATCTRTGCCTGCTCTAGTAAGGAAGGGATTTGCTCCTTGATTCAAGTTTGAGTGCCTAAGAGGTGATATTTCCCCCCCAATTTCAATGCCACAATTTGACTTTTCATGAAAGCAAGGATTGCCAGGTGGAAGTTTTGTGAGCACCACTCTCTCTAGCTTCCYGGTGGATTARTATATCACAATTGATTATTMTTATTATTTTTCTAATTGCCTGTATTAAGAGCTCCCTCTTTTCTTGGAGAAGCCCATCACCTCTTCTCACACTTGTTGGGCATGCCAGTTACCATGTTTGATTGTGGGAATMAACACCTTTGGGTTGCAAAGTTCAAAGGACAAATTGATTCCAAGCTCTGCTTTGTTCATGTACTGTACCTCTCCCTCTCAAAAAAARAAGAGGAAGGGGCATTTTAGACATGGGGCTCTTCCTGTGACTGCTAATCTCAAATTAGGCTATGTAACTCCTGTAGAAAGGAGGAGTTGGAGTGGGAATTTGTTCCTTGTCTGCCCTGGGAGAGAAAGGAGAAGGTTTGGAGTGAGGAAAGCAGGGATTCCAGGAGTCTTTCCGATCTGGAAATAAGAAGTGTGTGTGAAGCAAGTGTGACTGGACAGCTGCACGTTTGTGTATCATCACGTCCCCGTGGCCAAGGACAGTTTGGTTCCTTGGGATCTGGCAGTACCGGAGTTTCTGCATCCYATGGAAAGTCCAATACCCACATGTCAAAGCTGGTCAGAGGGAAAGGGACTGAGCACTGAGTGGAGAGGACCCAATTCTGTCATCTTGAAAGCCAACAATGAGATTTAGGCTGYGTCCCCAGCCAGAGGGGTCAAATGCATGGTTTTCATTATAGATCCCAACTCTGTTTTTCGCCACGTCTCTGTTCCCTGGCTGGCCCACCACGTGCAGCCGCCACACAAAGACATGAAAGCCCAGCCCTTTGTGCCATCTGACAGCAGCACACAGCCCCCCAGCTGTCCCCTGGGGTCCCTCTGCAGTGTGACCCTGCCGTTGTGCTGCAGCCCTGTCTGCAGGGCAGGGGTTTGGCTTTGCACATGTGGATTACCTGTGGAAGGACAGGCATCTGTAAGATGTAAAGGACACTACATTATGATAAACAGGGCTTTCGATTTCACTTTGTGTGGGTGTAGCAGTGACTCCTCTCCAAGTTGTCTCTGCTTCCCTTTCCTGAGTTATTGACATATATTCCCTTTTGCTGCCAGCTTTGACGGCTGCTGCTAACTCAGCCAGCACTCATCTCTCAACCCTGAATGATCAAGTGACTGGGACAGCGAACAGAAGGACAGTCTCCCTCTAGGACACCGTGGTCCTGACGTACAAATGTGTTCACACACAATGAGGTCGAAAGGAGAGGACCAGGTGGGCAAAATGTGTGTGCTGCCACACTGTGATTGGAAACACAAAATTCCTGCTGCAATATTAATCCCTGTGGCTCTCTGTTTCAGCCTTGCGTGCTCAGTGTGGTTCTGCTCTGCCCCATCCATCTGAACCCCTGCCTCAGCCCTCTGCACACAGGAGAGAGAGGCTGCAGGAGAGCCAGATTTGTCCTTTTCATGCCCTACACAGTGGTGTGAAGGTGGTAAGACAAATGAAATAGTGGAGTCCCTGTTCCTCAGCATTCTATCAAGAGGGAAATCCCATCCCACCAGCAAGGGTAAGCCCCTGGAGAGCAGGGGTTTAGTAGCATTTTAGCAGCCACTGCCTYGCTCCATCACACCAACCCACCCTAAGCCCTAGGTCCTGCCAATTGTTACCGAAAGATTGAGTGATATCCAAACAGTTGGAAATACCATGGTATTTCCTTGGTGTTGGTACTGTGGAAGACTCAAGGAGYGTCACCAGAGGCTTTGCTACAACCTGGAACCTCCCTTGATGCCATCTCCCATGCCTGGCACTCCTGCCAGCCGGCTCCAGGAGCTGTGCCCCGAAGGATGTCGCGGACGTGCCCAGCAGGACTTGCAGCAAGTGTTTATGTGCCTGCAGGAGCCAAGATGCTGCCCTTCCYACCGGGCACGGAGCGGAGTGGCTGCATTTACCTGGAGCTCTGGAAGTTTTTGACATAAAAACGAAACGCGCCGATTTGGGGAAGGGAGAAAGAAACACAAAAGGTCTTAAGATTTCGCTGATTTCTCCTGAGACTCTTTTCTGTACACAAAATGTTTCCTGCTCTCTTCTTGGAAGCATTACCCTTGGCTGGGCCTGGCCTTTAAAACATTACCAGCTGTATGCAAAATAGAGTGCAAAGTGCCAGAAAGCCCCGCAGGCTATTTACATTTGGCTGGAGCTTGCTGTGTTGGCCAAGCTACAGAGATACTTTGTTCATCGGCCTTGCAAGGAAAGCAGCTACTTCAAGCTGTTTGGTCCTGTTTATACACAGAGTTACCATGGAAGTCCCCAGGCCCCACAGCTTTGCATACTCACATAGCCTGGGTTTATTTTTTTTTTTTTTTTGGGACCTGATTTGTCTCCCCTCTCATTTGGCCAGGGATTGGTGGGAAGCTCTGTGGTGAGGTTCTTGGGTAGATGTTGGGTGCAAACTGATTTGTGTTGGTGGTGATGTATGTCTTGGGTGCTTGTGTGGATCCTCCTCTCTTGATGCAAGGTGGAGCAATGGGATACTTGCTGCRTTAGCAAGAACATTTTTCCAGGGTAAATTTTGGGAAAAAAAAAAAATTCTAAAAAAAAATATTTCATCACAGACAAACTCTTGCAGCTGTATGGAAAGAGTGACTTATAATGATAATTGTATTAGGTTTTACATTTGCAATAAATAGAYGTACATTTCCTACAGTGTGATAATCAGCTGAGGGCAACCTGAATTACAATAATACATAAAATCAAGGGAGCTCTACATTAATTTCTCCAAGATAAATTGTTGTGCTCTCAGATCAGGGCATTTTAAATATTACATTTTAGGCTCTTTCTCTTGGTGTATTCATTATGTTCCAAAAAGCTCAATCTAGATGAAACCTCTATCTCATCAAAGTCAAAAGTATGGAGCAAGTGGCAACAAATCCTACAACAATAGGCATAAGAATAACTGGATTCTTTTAGGAGACTTTAGGGAAAAGGTAACAACCTTTGCAATATTTTTGGCCAAGATCCTTTGGGTTTTCTTGAATCCTTGGGCTACCAGCCCAACTAATAAGGATATGGAATTCTTGACTGTTCTTTCTGTTATTATTTGTTACTTTAGCTGTTTTATTAAAAAGACTTCTCACAGCTGAACACTTGTCATTAATCACTTCTTGCCAACATATCACAGGCTGACTCATGGCATGGCTGGATGTGAGGGTATGGCTGGAGATCCTCTCCTGACTGGCTCTAGGTATCCAGCTTAGGGAATTTTACATCTCTGCCCTGGCAAACAGTGCTGGGAAAGACTAAAACATTGCTTCCTTGGCCTCATACCAAGGGCCAGGATTATCTCCTGTGCTCGATGGTGTGGTTTGAACATGTCCTCCTGTACTGCAAGGAATTGTGCCCTCAGYGAGTGTTCAGAGGCCCCACTGCTGAGAGGAGTGGAGACACATGAACCTCACAAGATGAAGGTGAAAAAACACTCCTCCTTGTGTCTCAGACCTGGTCTCAGAGCCTGAGTGAGGTCAGTGGGGACTTTTCCCACTCATTTTTGTAGGGTAAGGGTGTTACGAGCGTGTGTAAGTGGAGCAAGGCTAAGCACTGCAGGCTGGCCAAAGGTGTCCAAGCCCAGCTGGCTGAAGTGAAGCCTGGACAATGCAGCTGCACCTGTGAAATAAAGGTTCTCCTTCTGCTTTGGCTCTCAGACATCCTCACTCAGGAGCAGAAACGCTTGGGAAGCAAACCAGCAATGTGTCTGCTGTCTGTGCATTTGCTCTCTACCAAAGAGGGAGTCAGCCAAGCCTGGAGTTCATTCTGTCTTGGCCAATAGTTAATAATAACCCTGCAACAGCTTCTTTTTATATTTTTTTTGGTTGTTGTTGCAAATTAAGGGTGGATGAATGGCCTGGATAAAATTAGCAATCTCTTCCTGAAAGGCTGAGCTGAGTTTACAAAAGTTACAGCTCCAGGGACGTCCCGTGGCAGCTGGGGAATCCCAGCTGCTCTCAGAAGGGTGAGGAGCTGATAACAAAGTGCACACGTGTGCTCTGGGTCAGGGGCTCTCCCCCATCCTGCTGGCTTCACATTACAGCAGCTTYGAGGAGGCTGATGGGGTGATTCCTGATTTCACCTTCCTTTACTGCCAGGACGGGCAGGAGCTGSAGCAGGCAAGTGCCCCGTGGGGTGTTGAGAGGAGGGGGGTGAGGAGAGGTTGTCCAGAGTTGAATGTTGGATGTGCATTGGGTGGGTCAGATCACAGGAGAGTAGAGGAAAGGAACACAGGCTTGGGAAGGACTTCACGTTCCTTTGACTGTAATGCCTAGGTGCCTGCTGGATAGGGCACTTTCTAGATGTGGATAGCCAGGCAGGAATTAGTTTGGGAGGCTGTCACTCATCCCATCTAGTGCTATGACTCTTCCCAGGGTCTTCTGCATGATTTGCCGAACTCTGGYCATTTATCCTTGAGCCTACATGGTGAAGTTGTACCCATGTTTTGAGTGACCCTGGCTCTGATGCTGCTTTCTAAATGGAAACTGTTTTTTTCTGAACTGTGAGACTCAGAGCCTTCAAGAGYCTCACCCGTGAGAGAGGTTAACAGCAAGAGGCTCTTTATGGCAAACCCCACCTTTATTTCCGTATCTTTTATGGATAAGGGATGTAAAGGCACAGCTGAGCTGCTGTGACAGACMAGATGTCCCCCTCCTCAGCTGCGTGCTCCTACATCATTCCCATCAGTGAGGCTGAGCACGTGAGCTCAAACCAGCCTGACACAAGATGGACAACAGTTGGCAGTAGCTGCTTAAACCATTGTGATTCCCACTGGATGGTGTCCCCACAGGTCTAGTGAACRTGGGCTCTGAGCCATTGACTTACGTGAGTTATTTGGGTTTTCTGGCATCCAAAGTGATCTGCTGAGRTCAGTGGAGATGATGTGCACCAGCTCAGTGTTAAGCCCAGCACATTCTGCTTGGTGTAAACATTTATATCCTCTCTGGAAAGCATGGAGAMACCAGAGGTTACCTTCATCATGAGGTATTAATAAAGAATTCCCCAAACCAAACAGTATATATTTGATAGCCTGGGTCTGTCTGTTGGTTTGAAAGTCATTCTGAACCTTTATGTAGCAGTGCAATTAGCTGATACGATAAATGTATTATGTACCTGCTGGAACACAACAGCTCCTTTGWAGCAGTTTGGATCTATTGTGCAGTTATAGAATTAGGCCACATGCCATACTTGGGAGATTGTGCAAAGAGGGAAAGCTTTCCATTTCAAAGTGACTGAGAGCTTTGGTGGCTACAGGCATTTCTTTTTCCTGCTGACCTGCACTTTAGAAAATGTAGAACTCTTCAATATATCACTCTTTGAGTTAAGAACCCCAGGAATCTCCAAGGGGGTCTGTAGTGTATTGACAATACGGAAATTTCCTGGGACAGTGCAGACCTTGCTCTGCATRCTGTCAAATGTGATGGGATCCTGCACCTCCAGCTGCCATGGAAGGAAAGCAGAAATCAAAGAACTGGTTAAGAATGTCTCAAATAATGCAGTTGCATCAGTTTCAGGCGATTTTTTTGCAGGCACTCCAGAATTGCTACAGCAGGATTTTCTCTCTTTCCTCCCACTTTTATGTGTCTTCCTCTTTGGGTGGATGGAATGGTCTAGTGTAGGACATGAGACGAGGGCTGGTTATGACATCTCAGCCTTTGGAGTGTCTGGTCGCAGCTCGGCACTGTTCAGTGTGCTGGTTGCTTGCTGGCACTGCACAGTGTGCAGTCTCATGGAGAAGAATTGCTGGGGTGGAAGCAAATTTGGTKGGCCCCAGATTTGGTGAAACACAAGAAGAGAATCAACTGGTTCTTGGTTTTGGTGAGGAATTTAGACAGGCCTCCAAAATGGGACAAGGACCTCCAGAGCTCAGAGCCTGAGGATATCCAGGTGTAGTCACCTGTGGGGTAGGTACAAGCTCTGCATTGGAGTTGGYGTCCTCAGCCCTTTTTATGTGGAGGTCAGGCCCAGAGTGTGATTTCTCTCATCCAAAACAGACACCAAAGCAGAAGGAAGTGGGGGAGGGGTCTTTGCAGGGATCTGTTTTTTCCATTGTGTCTAGTGGGAAWCCCATGTGAGGTGTTCAGAAAGACCACACCAGCCCAGATGTCTTTTAACTGGGTGACTCCTGTCCCACCCTGGTTCCCAACTCATCAGCTGTAGAAACCTCAGCTCTGCCCTTGAAGAGAAACGTGAACACAACAGTGCTGCAACTTTTCCCCTGGTGAAGGATAAACTCGTCCTCATCTCCCAGGCAATCTGGGCTTGGGGAATGTCCACCTTCAAGAAGAGCCTTCGTTCTGGTGCAAAGGGACAATGGCTTGTGGTTTTAAATTTGACCCTGTTGGAGCTGCAGGACCTGTGTTTGCCTGGGACACACCTGCTTCTGGAGCAGTGAAAAGATGCTAGAAGGAATTAAGCCATAGAATGTCTTTGTGGAAGGGTTTTGAGGATGTGCTGCAGCAGAGCCTGGGACTCMCAGGAAACCAAGCTCTCGCCCTCAGTCCCTGCGTTTGAAGCCTGGTCCAAACCCTAAATGGAAGGGATTGTTTCTCTTGACATCAGTGCTCTGGTGGGATGAGTCCTCAGCCTGGATGAAAGCTGAGCTGCCAGCTCAATTGTCATTCATCACACRCACAGAAATGTCATTTTTTAATGATCAGGCTTCCCTCTGGAGGCTGTGCTGGAGCGATTCCTTGACTGAATGTCTCAGAAGATGCGCTCCAAGGGGGGAGTGTCTCTGGTGGCATAAATCCTCATTTCCCCGTTATCTGGGCATYAGTGGAAGCAGGTCACTTTCTGCACAGTATTTTTGAGAATGTATTTGCATATAGATGCAGTGGGTCAGGTTCTGGTGCTGGTATAAATCCTGAACAAGTTCATTAACAATCGTGCATTAAACCACGCTATTTGTGAAGTCTAACCCTTCTGAACACAAAAGGACCATTGCCAGGGTCTTGCAAAACAACAAACAAGTGCAAAAATACATCTGGGACGACCATTACAGAATATTTCAGCAAATTGTCCACATCCAGGATTAATTTTTCCCTATCAAAAGCTGCTTTTTTTTTTTTTTTTTTTTTAGCTTGTGCACAGGCACAGTATTTTCTGTTAAGGAAAGCTGTGCAAATTACTCATATGAACTAATCTGACCTTCCTAACAGAATGCAACATTTTATATATATACACACACATATACACACATCACACCTACATATGYGCACATATAGACTCCACAAAAAAGATGTTAGCTAGGAGATAATACAGCTGCTTTTTYCCCCCAAATCTACTTTTCCGCAGCCAGATTTACTGAAGGATTTTCCTTGTTATCTCCTGCTGAACTGCCACGGCAAGAGGACCTTGAAGATGAAGTCAAGCATGAGGTTTAACTGTGCCCATTTTGGCAGCCCTAGAGAGGCCTTTAGTGCTTTTCTTGAAGTTGCTCCAAGATTTTCTTCTGCCTTGCCAAGGAGAGCCCTGCAAAGGAGTAGGGGAATTTGCCAGCCTATTAAGCTGGGGTACAYAGAGGAAATGCAAAGCATGAATTTCCCAATGTACCTGGCTGTTCTGCCTGGTGCAGAAAATCTGTCTCACCCCTAAGTCCCTGTGACATGCAGAGCATCTCCAAGAGTCCTGAGGTCTGTGCTGTAGGCCATCCCTATGAAAARAAGCTACCAGAGGTCTAAAAGTGCTGAAATCCCTTCCACACAGGAAGGGAAAGTAAATGTTAGAAAGGGTTTGAAACACTGAACACTGACAGTGGTTAAAAAATAAAAAAAAGTTCGTGTTTTTCCCACCTATCTTTTTAAATCCCAAAATGATGGCATGGCCATGCATTTCATGGGGCTGTTGCTGTCCTTGAGAGCTCTTTCAGCTCGTGTCAACAAAGGCAACATGGGGGCTCTGGAGAAAGGGATTCTTCATGTGGGTATCACTGCATGAATCCCATTTCAGCGGGAAGCTGCCTCAAAGTGCAGGGTTTGTATTTTTTTTTTAAGAAAAGCTTCTGCTCTTACTCCAATGCCTGAATCTCTGCAAACTGAGGACCAGAGTCCCTTTGCCACGTGCGTGGTGCCTTTGTGCTCTCCAGTATCACCTGGATGCTGGATGCTGCCCTTGGGGAGGGCTTTTCCCCTCGATGATGGGCATCCTCAGTTTCCCACTGTTTTTTTTTCCTGCTCCACTGCCTTGATCAGCTGAGCTGGTGATAAAGACGAGACTTGCCCCCGCTTGGCCGTGCTCCCCCCACGGCAGGGACGGACATCAGCTCTGCAGGGTCTGGCTGGGACCCAGCTGGAGGATCAGAGAGCAACCCTGGGCTCCCTCAGGACCCACCCCAGGGATGTGCTAAGCGAACCTCAGCTCAGCAGAGAAAATGGCCCCTGGTATGGGCTTTGCAGTGCTCGTGCCAGCTGAAATGCAGCCATTGAGCTTCTTGTTTGCCCAACAGCCCCCGCAAAGCTGTGGGATGCCACGAGAGAAGCTGAAAAATTGCAATACTTCATCTTCTACCCACTTCTGCTGTCAGGCTCTAGCTTGAGGCCTTAGCATTCAAGGAAAGGCGCAAGTGATTGGTTTCTGTAGGACCAGGCAGCAGACACAGGTTTATTTGTGCTTAAACAGCGTGGAGATCACGGGGTGGAGATTTGTCTGTGGGCTGCTGAGCACTGTGGTGCTAGTGGGGATGCATCCAGCTCGGTGCTGTGCAGGGCTGGGGGGTTGGTGGGTCGCAGAAGCACATGGATAGCATGGTACTGCTCATCCTGGGCAGAGAGCAAGCCTGGTGTCCCAGCACCATATTCCCAGGATGCAGGAGGATGCAGGTGCTTGGATGTGACACCAGTAATAATCACAAGAAATAATTATTGTTATAAATTATTGTTATATTATATATATTGTTATATTATTATGCATATTGTTATTATATATATTGTTATATGTTATATAAATTCTTGTTTAAAATTTTGATCTTGCTGTTTTACTACTAATTACTATTGTGTGATTACTTCTGGATCCCCTATCAGCCTACCAAGGGCTGCAGGCAGCCCTTCCCCAAGAAATAATTGCTCTATGCTCCAACTGTAAGCCAAGAGGTGGGAAAACACAGGGTTAGAGCAACTTCAGAGATAGCTATGGGAAAGGCTTCCATCCAGAGATGGGAAACTCTTCTCCATYTACAGTCCAGTGCCCTCAGGGGACTTTCCCTGCAGGGCTGTGGCTTAAATCTGTGTGGAGACAGCACAGTATTGTACCCATTCCGTATTTCTATGCAAGGACTGGTTTTCTCCAGCAACATCTCCGTGCTGAATCAATCCCTGGCTCCTCTGATCTTCTCTTGGGGGACAGTGGCTTGGTTTGGCAGTCTGTGTTTCACCAGGACCAGCTCAGAGCACCCTGCACTGTTACGCTGGCCACGATCTCTCCATCTGTTTGGATCTGTTCCTTCCCAGTGAGAGTTTAGTTTTCCTTGCCTTAAAAGGAGACAGACTTCACCATTGATATATCTTCTCCCCTTGCTCCTCACTGTAGTTTTCATCAGCTGATGGCACATCTGTATTCCTAGGAAACTGAGCTGTCCTTAACATGTAATTCCTCTCTGTCTCCTGCTCYGCAGGCAGTGATGTATCTTTGCCAATTTACTGAGGAATTAGCTGGGGATAAGGATCTGTGTACACTTTATACTTTGCCTCCCAACACCCACCATTAATAATGAGCATGTCCTTTATGACCTGAGCCTTGTTTTAAGTGAATGCAGAGTATTGGCCCTTTCCTTGATGATCCATGGCCCTTGCAGCCGCGCATTGTCATCTGGAAGGATTCCAAGTGTTTTGGAGCAACGCACTGGGATACATCACAAATGAACCAGTTTTGCTTGTCTAAGTTTTGTCTCTGGGGCTTTGGGAGGGACGGCAGGGGAGGAGAGGGATGAATATTTATTAGCTTTTAATCAAAGAAAGTGCTCTCTGTAAGCAGACAGGCTACTGTCTGTCTCTGATCCAAGAGAGACATCAAGATCCCTGTTCTTTGCTGTGCTGCTGCTCGTGCCCCTCCGAGCTGAGCAAATGGGCTGCAAAGCACTCCAAGAGGTGCCTGTCTCTGCTTGGATTTCCCTGCATCTGGATTTTCCTGGCCATGTCCATCCAGGCTTCTCCTGGAAAAAACAGTCGCTGAATGGGTGGAGATGAACAGCAAAGTGCACGTGCCATGACCCTGAGAGATGAGGTGTGTTTTGGATAAGTTTGCACACATTTGAGCAGCCTGGTCTAGTGGAAGGTGTCCCTGGCCACAGCAGGGGTTGGCAATAAGATGATCTTTAAGGTCCTTTCCAATCCAAACCATCCTGTGATTCTATGAGTCAGGCAATTTGTGCACTGACTGTGCATCCTGGGTATCCTGGATAACCCTTCCAAACCCCATCCTGGATGCTCTGAGCAGGGATAAAAAACACCTCTCARGTAGAAAGGAGAGAGCAGAAGAAGTAAAGCAGCAGAGAGCTGGAGCTGTGGTGGTGCAGAGCTCTGTATCCTGAGCTGGGAGACAGGGTCTTATGGAAGTGTTTGCCAAACTCAGTCCAGCTCCTCATGGGGTGGGACAGCCCCTGGTCCTATAGTCCTGACCTGCTGGGAGTGGGATGCAAAGTTGCTGGGGGTACATTATCGATTTGCATCGCACTCTGTCAGGATAAAAGGTCTGCATCCTGCTGCTCCGTGACATGGGAACTGCATGCAGACCCCCAGAGRGAGTTTAAAGGTGGAACCCCACTGCTTGGTTCATGCTCGGGTGTGCCCACTTCCAGACCTCCGTGTCACGAGAGGACAGGCGCCAGTGGGGAGCCCCAAACCTCCAAGGCAACATTCATAACCCTGCACCAAGCCATGCAGCAGTTGTTCGCAGTGGTCCATACTGTGAAACTGTCATCGTGCTCCTTGGCACGGCGTCCTCCTCTCCCAGAGAGCGCCTGGGGACCCTTCAAGGGCTGGCGTGGGGCAGGGACCAGCCCCAGCTGTCAGCATGGCTGAGGCCACCCTGCTTAGGGTTTGGAGAGGGGAAGGGGGTTTGGTTTGCAGGCCTGTGCCGTGACATCCGGCCACACAACTGCTCTTAGTCCCTTTCGTTTACTGGTGCCGACACAGTCCTCTTGTTCAGCAAATCCTGCCCATTCCCCTCCTGCCTGTGAAGCCGAGGGACCACATATCCCACCCTCTTGGAAATGCAGCTTCCCAACTAAAAACATCTGCTAGGAGCCCTGCGTTTGTGTCAGTGAGAGGCYGAGCAGAAAATGCCAACAAACCATGCTGCAGGGTTCAGAGGGTGTCAAGCCAAGGCTAGATCACCTCTGAGCAGTTTGGGGCTCAATTTTACCCTACAAGCTCATTGCAGGACCAAARTCTTGGACATGTGCTGTGTCTTTCTGCCAACCTGCCCAGGCTGCCTCTGTGCCTGCTGCCTGAGCATCTCACACAGCTCTCCAGGCAGAGGAGGAAGGGCACACCAAGACCTCTGTGTCACAGGCCAGGAGCTGAGGGGTTAAGTGACTGGAAGCCTTTGGCTCATCAGAGAACAAATCCAGCTCTCCCAAATCCCGAGGCAGATGTCAGCCAGAGATTTCTCTTACCTCTCAGCTGGAATATCTGCCAGCACAGGACCTGGTACAGGACCACAGCTGCAGCCTCAAATGTGGACTGAGGGYTCTCTCTGCAGCAGGAGGTCCTGGGTGTGGGAAGGGGTTGTGTGTGCCCTGAATACAAAAGAGGCAATTTTTTTTTTTATTTCCCAAAGCACACTTCTGTCAGCACTGCCTCTCCCACCTAGAAAGTGTCCATGCAGGAGGTCTTCTCCTGACCAGAACAGGCTGGGGATACTGGCAGGGCAGATCCTGTGAACATCTGGTGTAAACAAAGTCAAGCCTCCGCTTAAGGAACAGCCACGCAAAAGAGTCCAGGCCCTTCGGTGACAATTCAYGGAGCATGATAACAATGCCCTTGATCAATAAGTCCTTTGGGCTTGCATCAGGACRGGCACAGAGCTGCAGATGTCCTGCAAACACCAGCAGTGTGACAAGAGCATCATTGCAGAGCTGAGAATGGCAGGGTCAGATGTCTTGAGAGTGAGCACAGGGCAGCAACACAGCAACCTCCAGATTTGTGCTTTGCATCACAGCAGTGKCAGGATTGTGCCCAAATCCATTCTCTGTGCCAGGGCAGGGAGAGAGCACATCCTTGGCACTACGAGTGCAGTGAATGTCAAAGCAAATTCATAATTAATGGTGCACAGTAACAAATAAACCAAAACTTTCAGCATCTTTGTCTTGTGGGTTTGCCTCGGGATGCTGGTGTTTGGGATAAAGGTTTGGCAGYGGGGCAGTGTGGTGGGGTCCTGCTGGGGGATGCTGGAGGACACATCTCCCTTCTCTTCAAACAGCCCAATTGGATGATTGGGCACTGCAACCAAGGGCCCATCAACACCTTGCAGGAGACAGGATCAAGCTCCTGAGGCACCAAGGGCAGGTCCCATGACCCTTCAGAGCCCAGCTGTCAGCTCAGCCTGAAGATATCCCAGAGCTCTGCTGTCTTGGTGGCTGTTTGAGGAGCTCCGTGCGTTTGTCTCTTGTACACAGCAATGCCACACAGCCCCTGCCCACAGCTGCTGCTCACTGGCATTTCAGTCCCGCCTCAGCCTTCCCCTGCTGCCTTTTCCGGTGCTGCTCCTCAGAGCAGCCTGTCTCCACAGCACCTTCTGCAGAGCCACGCCACAGCTCATCCATCTCCTGCCAGCACCACTGTCTGACAGCTCTGACTAAACAGCACCTTCCAGCCTCCCAAMAAGGTCATAGGGAATCAGAGTTTTCGGGATCAGGGAAAAATGCCAGACCCTCCTGCCCCACCATCAACATTTTTTCTACACCCATCTCTCTCCTTTTGCTTTTCCAGGGGGATTCGGGGGCTCTTTGCTCTGCTGCCAAGGCACTGCTGTAGCAGAGAAATGGAAAAATCTGGGTGTTACACGAACTGATGCCACTTCTGGCAACTTCAGAAACAAAGCTTCCCAGGGAAGAGCTTCAGCCTTTGAAGTTTTGGGATGGCTCTCTGTGGGGAAGGTGCAAGGCCAAGGCTGCCAGCAGGGAGTGTTTACCATGGATGGACCATGGATCACTCCTGTGATCAGCACAGCTCGTGTTGAATCCAGGTACACATTCCCATAGGGGTTGGCTTCCACCTGTGTGGAATCCTGCCTTTGTGTTGGGATTTCTGGAGCTCACGCTTAGGGAACAAGCAGCGTTGCACAGTAGTGCTGGTGACACAAGACATRACACCTGCAAGATGCCCATCAGTGGAGAGATGGCTCTTTAGGGAGCCCGTCCCCTGGGAGGTTGGGGGAGGTCTGGATCAAAGCCTAGGGCTGTGTGATGATGTGCCCTAATCCCACTGAAAGGCCCAACTGAAGGGCTCAGGTGTGAAATGTCAGACATGGGTGCTAAGCAATTGAAGAGGGTGTTGTAAAACAGGCTGGGTTTTTGCTGCTGCATTTCCTTTGTGCCTCCTGTGTGGCTCCGTGTGCCTCAGGGGCCTTTTGTGACCTCACAGGCTCTGCCTTATTTCCTAAACACACCCTCTGGACCTCCTTGGTAAGGTTCTTTTGACTTCCAAATGTTTCAGGCAAAAAGGGKTTTTTTTTGCATAAATGTAGGCTTTCCTTGGCAGTCCCTCGAGAAAAAAAAAAAAAAGAAGTATATTTTGGTGCAGTGTTTTGCCCTACTGCTTTTTTACTAAGAGGATAATTTTATAGAATCACAGAACACCAGGTTGGAAGGGACTTAAAGGATCAGCTGGTTCAACCTTTCTTGGCAAAAGATGGCCCAGCTGAATCTTAAATATGTCCAACACTGGGGAATCCATCTCTTCCCTGGGGAGATTATTCCAACGGCTGATTGTTCTCCTTGGACTGAGATGAATTGGTGGTACACAATCTGAGAATAAGCCAAATCAAACGCTGTAAAACACTTCATTCCTCAGGGAACGACGATCCCTCCAAGCGACCCAGGGGCAGCAGCGCGTCCTCAGTCTGTGGAGGGCAGAAGGACRTYAGAAATGCAGGGCATGTATAGTTAGCAGGGTATTAATCATCCCCAGGGGTTTAACAGACAATCCCCACGGTGAAGAAGAGGCATCAGATCAACCAGGGAAGGAGGGAGGCAGGACACAGAGCCGGAGCAGAATAACCCCTCCCTCTCCCATCCGAGACTGCTCTGTGGACAGGCTGATATTGGTCCAGCCCCAGCACGGACAGGACGGCACTGGGCAGTCCCAAAAAAGCTTTTCTCTGGCCTGAGCAGCAACATTTCATCACTTGTCATCCACCCCTCCGCGAGCTCTCACGCTGTGTCACTGGCACAGCGGCCGCGGCGGGAGMCACAGCGGGGAAATGTTAATGGAAATCATCTATCAAAGGCAGGGCAGCACTCGAGGCAGATAGATGAGGGCACTGAGAGTGAGATTGTGCTTCCAAGTGTRGGAGCTGCTGGGGGAAGCCTTTGCAAGGAGCCTTGTTTTCACTGCAAGGCTCTTGTCTCGTAGCCCACACCCGGACGGAGGTGACGGGGCCTCCAAGCAGGAGGGTTTGGGGGTGGTGGGTTTAGGGATGGACACTCACCTCTTTCCCAGCTAGAGGTCTTGGGAGAGGCTGTGTCCTCTTCCACAAGGGCATGGCTCGTGCATGAGAGATTTGGCCTCCAGTTCTCTGCATTCCTCATTTTACCCCGCAATAAATTCGTCACTTTGGTAGAAATGTAAATGTAGCCCAGGGGTGGGCTGAGATCTCCTCTGTGAGGGACGAGGCCAGCAAGAGTCCTCAGTTTTGTGCTGGGAAGGGAAGAGAGATGACAGAGAAAGAGCCTGCAGCCCATGGCTTTTCTTGGTGTGGGGTGGGATGACACCCAGCATCAGCAGTGAACAGACCTGGGTCTGAGGTGACTGATCCCTTCTGCAGCGTTAAACCCTCCCTGAAGGGGTGTCAAGACCTTGTGGGGATCACACAGTGCTGCTCAGACACCCTTTATTCAGGAAAATCAAGGTGGTTTTTCATACCTGTGGGGCCACACCTGCCTTTCTCCCACCAGATCTACACCTCAGTGTTCCTTGGTGTGTCCCAGCAGGAGACAGGTCCTGCAGCTTCTGCATCACATGTGACCTTCTGCTGGCTCTGCAGCCTCCCAGACTGACGTGCAAGAACTCATGAGGACCCTGACTCTGCCCCCAAATCCCCACATGCTTTATTTAACAAAATGTGGTTGAAATCCTAAAGACTGAGCTTTGCCAGCCCTGATGCAGAAGTCTCACCATGATGCTGATATTTAAGCAGATCTTATCCACAGGGAAAATACTCCTCACCTCCCAGGCTGCACAATCTGCATGCTAAGGCTCCTCATCCTGAAGTGGCTGTGTTTTCATTGCCATCTTGCAGCAGCTTTGGGGAGGAAAGTTAAAAAAGAGGCTTTTTTATCTTCTTCTTCTTCCTTTTGTTCTGACAAGCAGTTGTACTTTCCTGATCTCAAAGGGGCTTTTCAGGTAAAATGAGAATTTCCTTAGAAAATGTCAGCTGTGGTAGAAATATTTTAATRCTTTTGAAAACAACAAGCTTAAAAACATAGGGTTTTTCCCTTGTCTTTCCTCTTTGCCTTCTCCCTAAAACAGGTGGGCAGGGAGGGGGAGGAAGATAGAACATTTTCTGTGCTCTTTTTCTGAAAAAAAAAGAGAGAAAAAATTAACACATTGCCAAGATTTTTTGTTGTTGTTGTTATTTTGTTCAGTGTGGGTTTTTTTTTTTTTTCCATGGAAAAAGACCATCTTTTTTAAACCAGCTTCAGTTGCTGTTTTTCTATAATTATACCCCAAAGTCTGGGAACTAGGGCAGAGGAGGCAGCAAGCAGAGAGAGCACTACAGTGTAGACAAGGCGTGTAACAAGCACGTTGTGGGATTTTGCAACTGTCCTGTCTCAGCCATATGGCACACGGGGCTTGTTCCAGGGTAGCACTGCTTCTTTTCCTTTGAAACATCCATCAGGCTTTATGCCATTTCGCTGAAAGTTGTAAAGAAGGAAGGAAAAAGATCGTGTAGCTGCCATTAGGATGAACTATCTAATTAGTGTGCAAAAGCACTTCCCTCCTGAAGGGAGAATGAATTAAATGACCTGCGGCGGAGGGTGATTCATTTATGCTTTGCTCTTGCGTTTCCCCTCTTGTGACATGAGTCATTTGTCCACCAGCATGTGCAGGGAGGAGGGCAGAGCTCCTGCATCAGCCTGTGGGGCCGCTTGGAAGGACTCAGACCCAAACCAGCCACGAGCAAACAGCCAGGTTCCCTCTTGTTTAGAGAGCAAGATGTTCATACAAGCTTCAGGTCTCGTGTAGTCTTCCCACAGCTTTTTGCCTTGTGGAGGGAGCATCACACCTCTCACAAGGTACCAGCTCCGACTTAAACATCCCCAGAGCATTTATTGCTCACCCAGGAGGTTTCTCTGCTGTTTGCTGGTGCCTCTGGGCTTGTGCTGCTGCTTGTGCCTCCCTCCTCTCCCTGCATTCACAAGCTGGTGGCAACCTCGTGTCTCTGTGGACTTTGTAGTCAAATGACCAAAATTGCTCAAGGGTTTTGGAAGTCTTCGGAAAAGTCAGGTCTGAGATGTGCACCCACAGGTACTATAGTCAGAAAAGCCTCATTATCCCTGGGAACTAGACCAAAACACTTCCTAATGTTGTAATGAAACCTCCAGGAAGTTCTTGGAGGTGGTTTTAATGCAGGGCTTCCCTGACATCACTTCCCAATGCAGGAATTACAAGACAAATTGTCATCAGTGCCTCCTTCCACCCCATGAGGTTGGCAATAGGAGCAAAGGGATGCCCTGGGCTCTTTGCAGCATTCAGCCCTTTCCCTGGAGCTGTGGGTCTGTTGATGGAGCAGGAAAGGTGGCTGATGTCCATGTCATTCCTCCAAATACAGAAAGTCTCTGGACCATAAGTTTGACTCAGAGGAAAACCCCAATCTGCCTCCTCCACAGGACTCGTGTGAGCAGTGACCAACATCCTCCACAACCCGCAACAGGCAAAATAGATCAGCGTGGAAAAGGGTGCTCTGACCCTGCCTGAACCACACCAGGAGTTATGGGGATATTTTCATCTCCTTCTGAGTGAGACATTAATTGTTCACTGGAGTAATGTGCAGTTTAACAGGGAAAGTCAAGGTCCTTTGCTGTCTGGTGGGGCCAGGTATGGTTTGTACCATTTCAAACCAGGGAGTGACTCTGCCCAGGTGGTGAACTTGGCCAGAAAATCTTGCTGTTCCTGAGCAGATTGTGTTCTGCTGATGTGCAGGGCCTGCAGATTGGGCCATCGTGTTAAAACCGGGCTGGTCTTCACCTTAATGTGCAGCCTTTGTATCACAAAAAGGCACTTAGGACATGAGAATGCGATTAGCAGCTAAAACACACTCTGTCAGGGGAAAAATTTGAAATATGTCACCACCAGAGCTGGACAAAAAAATGCTGTTGTATCTTTTGTTAACTTTCCGTTGTTGTTTTTAAAGAAATGTTTATGGTAGACAAAAATGACATATTTCTGGAACATCCATCTGGCTGTTTCTACAGCTACTAATTCAAACTTGTGAATGGACTTGCTCTCCATGCTCTAAGGAAGCAAAATTCCCTGTTGTTTAAAGGAATTTTTCACCTGCCCTCTCATCCCTGGGAAAACTCCCAGACTGCTGGGCAAAACATGGGTTTTTCTTCATTTTCCCATTGAAGCTGCTCCAGTTTGCATAAGAGCCTTAACTCATAGAAACCTGGAATCATAGATTCATATCATAGAATCCTAGAGTGGTTTGGATTGGAAAGGACCTTAAAGACCATCTAGTTCTAACCCCCCTGCCGCGGGCAAGGATGACACACATTAGATCAGGTTGCCCTGTCAGGGCCCCAACAAACCTGACCTTGAACACTTCCAGGGATGGGGCATGTCCGTGGGAGCATGGACACTGACCTGGACACCTGCAGGAAGGGTGCTCAGCCACTGGGATGGGTGATACTGCTTTGTCTCACTGGACAGAGACACATTTTAGGACTGCAGAAGGGTAAGTGCTTCCCTCACCTTGTCAATAACCCCGGCTCAGAGGTTGAAATTTTAGGGTCATTAATTGCAATTCCCAGGTCTTCCCTGAAGAGATTTCTTATTTGTTAACAACCTCCCTGATTAAATACTGACATTTCCATTTCTGCTGTAAAACAAGGGTGAGTTCAGCCCCGGGGTGCAAGGAATGAGGGAGGGCTCCAGGTCTGAGCTGCAGGCAGTGGTGCTGGCCCCAGGTGAGCGAAGGGGAGGGTAACTCGGGGAGGCGTTCGGCGCGACACCAACGCCACCCCTCTCTTGGTCCGTGTTTAGGGACCATGCTGCAAACATCACTGCAGGTGCTGTCATGGTGCTTTGCTCTGTGTGTGGGTGTGGAAGAAAGGTGGACAAGGGCTGGAAATCTCTTCTGCAGCTTCTGGAAGCACCGTGAGATCCAGCCTGGGGGCTTTGCAGCAAAAGCTATGTCTACCGTAAGCTCCAAAGCAGTTTTTCCTCCTCCAGTTGGTGTCTACAAACAGCATGTGGCACAGGGGAAGTCTCCAGGTGCCATTCACAAGGTTGATTCCTGCAGAAGCTGCTGTTTCCAGCGCCCAGGCAGGGCTGGCCAGCGCTGGCTGTGAGCGTGGAGAAGGTTTTGAGCAGTTTAAGGACAGGCTCTCCACAGGGACGTATCACCCACTTGGCAGTGGCTGTGGTGGCGTGGGAACAGCTGAGTTTGGGATCTGAATGCCTGGGCTGTTCCCTGAGATTAAATTGAAGATGGGTTTCCCCACTTGTGTGTTTAATCAAGGAAGATGCACTCTTCCCCTAACATGTGCTTTCCATGCAAACACTCCTTGCAATGGGTCTGCAGTGCCAGATGCTGATTTAATACACGTGCAGGAGAATCCTGACCTTAATGCAGGTCTCTATTCTTCTCCCTTGCTGGAGGAAACGCTTGCAAGTAATGTACCATGTTACAGCCACAATAATGTTTAATGGTTGTGTCCTGTGACTGAGGTTAATGGCTAGTTAGGGAAGCTTTTACACTGAGGAATAAAAAAATGTATGAAATAAAGCTGGCAAGGGGCAGGAAAGAGAGTAGTGACAGATTCTGGTAGTTGCATACCCCAACCTTCAGTCCCAAGGAGGTGGATGTTGTAAAAGCCAACCCAGCAAGCCCTTCTCGGGGCGTTGACTCTGCTAAATCTTTGGGAGGGTGAACAAGACACGTAGCCCTGTGCAAGGAGCCTGCTGCAGACGGGTGAGCATCTTCTCCTGCAGATAGGCCTGGATGTATGTCTTTGGGATCCCATGGACTCGCACAGGTTCCCACACCAATATCCTAAGCCTGCCGGAGCAATCCAAGCCGCTCCAAACGCCTCACAGGCATACCGACCCAGCCATCCTCGCTGGGTCACTCTGTCTCCTCCCTGTGTGCCTTCAGCAGGGCTCCACAAGCTCAGGTCTGCTTGTGAAAGGCCACACAGACATCACTGAAATGTTGGCCTGTGTCTGTGATCGCTGATGCTGRGCCCCAGGAGGGGACTCTCTTTGCTGGCTCCAGACCAGCCCTGCACCAGGGGGTTTTTGTTAAGCCTCACCCTCTCTGCAGTCCCCTTCCCCAGCTGAACTTCCAGTGTTCTGTAACCAGGGTTCATTTATCTGTCTGTGGTTGCGTGCCTGCCTTTCCCCTGCTCCCTTTTTTTACAGTTGTTGCTAAAAGGGTTTTTTTTTTCCTCCCTCCTTTCCTTTTAATGATTTACTACATAAAAAAAAGAAAGGGCCCTGCTGTGCCTGTACCAGTGATAAAYGAGAGCCAAGGGAGAAGCCAGGGCTGGTCCATGACCCAGGTCTCTCCTTTCCCAAGCTCTGAGCTGTGCCCAGTGTGCCAATGTGGGGCACTGCTCTCCCAGCTGCTGCCAGATGTGGCAACCCCTCCGTCACTGCCTGCTCCCCTGTGGCAGGCAGAGGGTTGGTCTCCAGAGCGGGAAGGAAGGGTTGAGGAAGGGAGAAGCTCTCTTGGGCTTGTGCTGGGGACAGCAGACCTGCAAACTGGCTCCAGAGGCAGGTCCAAGTCGAGGTGGTGTTGGGGTTTAACTCCAGCTGGAAATAAAGCATCACGGAGATCCTTGCTCACATTCCCCACTGCTGATGGGGTGGGGAGGAGAAAATTGAAAAAAAAAAAGAGGTGAAATCCATGGGTTGGTATAACTCTGCTTAATAATTGAAATAAAATTARATRTAATAACAAAAMCCAATAAAATATAATAMTARTAATAATAATAGTAATCAGAATGAAAAAGGAGACAACGAAAGGAGAGAGAGAAATAAAACCCAAGACAAGTGAAGCACAGCACAATTTCCCACCACCCACTGACTGGTGCCAGCCTGACCCCRAGCAGCAATCAGGGCCCKCAGGGAACTGCCCCCAGTTTATACACTGAGCRTGATGTTCTGTGGTATGGAATATCCCTCTGGTCCGTTCAGGAGTTCAGGTCAGTGTCCTGGCCATGCTCCCTCCCAGCTTCTTGTGCACCTCCTCACTGGCAGAGCATGAGACACGGGAAAGTCCATGATTTCGGGCTGGCACAGCTTAGCAACGACCAAAACATCAGTGTGTTATCAACATTATTCTCATCCTAAATCCAAAACACRGCCCTATACCAGCTACTAGGAAGAAAAATAAAAAACCATACATGGCACTGGCTGGTCTGACCCCTCTGCAATGCTCCACAAAGCCCTGCTGAAGGCCAGGGGTGTGCCTGACCTTGGTATGACACTAAAACCTTGTGGGGATTGAGATGGGAGGGCAGACTTTGAGGATGTGAAGTCCTGGCCAGTTGATCAGTGCTCTGTTCCCTCTCCCAGAAGGCCTGAATCCAGAGTCCCTTCCTGCCACAGGCACTCAGTGACCGTGTGTGACTCACCAGATAAGCGCACACCCTGCACTCTGTCCTGCCTGTGATGTCCCACAAGGGCAAGCACCCCAGGGTTATCAGAATAAGCATCATCAACCTTAAACGTGCTACAAACATCACTGTCTGCCTTTGCCTTGGAGTGTCTGAGCCTCACAGCCTCTCCTGAAAGTCACCTGAAAGGTAAAACCTCTTTCTTCATGTCGAGCATCTCACCCATGTGTGCCAGCACTGGACAGGGCTGAGACAGCCCTCATGCACCCAGCCTATGATCAAGATGCTTTGATATTTCCAGYGCACCACTTAGTTTAAGCTAAAATACAAAACCTAGAGGGGGAAAAACAACAATGTGCAAAGCATGACATAGAACCTCATCTGCTTTCTGAGAGGCTTTTGTGTGATGAGCCTCAAAGGGAGAAATTAGGGACTAGATAAGGCTGCCTCGCTGGCATTCAGAGAGCAGAGTGGTTTCATTACTGCTCACTGCTCACAGTGGCGTCCTGACCCTCTTTGGGATACATTTATTGCTGCTGGTTGTAACTTGGACACGCATTGTGTGTAGTCTGCAGGATAAAAATAGCTGCAGTGCCTATTTCTGTCAGAGCAGAGCACACCAAACCTTTGTTTACCCGTTGCCTTTGGTTTAAATATAGCAGGAAGCCGAGCACTCGAAAGCAGAGGGAAGCTGTGTGACATTAAACCCACCCAGCTAATTTTAGATCACTCCCTGCACAAAGMTGCCTGCGGAGAGGTGGGTGGAGGTGTGGGGTTCCGCACAGGTGGAAGGGGAAGGAAGAAAGGGATTGACCCAGTGTGTGCCGTCACTAAACCTGTCACCTTTGGCAGCCTCTGCCTGGGTAAAGTGACCGTCCCAAAGCTGCCAGCTGGCTTTAGGGAGAGCATTCAGTCCCCAGCATCGTCCCCATCCCCGAGATGGGGTGGTGGCAGTGTGTGGTGCTTGTTTTGTCAGATGTGCTGGTTACAGCCTGAGCTTTCAGTYAGCAGTAGCAAAGGAGTGTTCCTCTCTTTTTTTAACCCCCACATCCTGGAGCCTTGAGATTGTCAAGGACTATCTGTTTCCTTGCTTTTTGCAATATGTATTTTAGGAAAACTCACAGCTTTGCTCTCTGTGGGAAAAGCTCGGAAATACAACTCTGAAGGTTTAAAAATCAGAGGCAAATGAAGGAATCAAATACAAATCTCAGTACGTCTTTATCCTCTGTTCCCATGAAATCAAACCCCACGTGATCATGACCCCCTGGCCTCTCCCTCAAGGTCTGCCTCACAACAGGGACAACATTCTAAGGAATAACTTTTCCTGGCAGAGGCAGAGAGCCACTGGGAATTGGAAGGAACGGYTTCTGGTGGGTGAACCTGCAAGGCACAACACATCCCTGCCTCAGTTTCCCAACCTTCAGAGTGGACAGRCTGTCTCCTTCCCCAAAGGGTCACACTGAAGCTTCAAATGTCCTGTAAATACCCTGACGTGAGGGAATGGTTTCCAGCTCTGGATTTCATGTCCTGACCTTCACCATTTCTCACTCCACAGAGGAGGTGCTAAGGTTGTCAGAGCATCTCGGTGAGGGCCTGTGGAAATAGAGGGAAAGCACTGAGACACAGCAGCAATTAAATCAGCTTTGTTAGGAAGGTGATTTATATCATGRCATTCCCAATGTCACTCCCATCCATTTGCTTTTATAAACCCTCCAGGGCTCCCACCCATGCCAGGACACCCCAGCTGATGCCAAGAGCTGTGTCTGCCTGTCCCATCAGGTGGGAACAATGGGCTCTGCAGCACTGGTTGGCTTGTTCTCATCTGCWCAGGTCACTGACAACCACTTGTCAAAGGCAGGCAGCTATTTTCAGGGCTTGCCACTCAGATATATAAAATATATTGAAATCAAAGCCAGGTGCTCAGCTAAGGTGAACCAGCATAGGCTGGTTTGCTTCACTGGGAGACACTCATTCACACCACTGGAAGGTCTGGCCTGTTTCCTGTGAAAGTTCTTATTTTAGGGGCGCTTTGATGCACTGGTTGTGTTTATTTATTTATTTATTTATTTACAACAGGACTATATTTACTTGAAACCGGGATAATCTCATGTCAGAAATAACTCTGCATATCCTCAGAGCTGTTTCAGGGAAACAAATAAACTTTAAAAGCTGTTCCGATGAATCTTTTCAGTTTGGCATGATGTTGGCGTCACGTCCAGTTCCTGTGTGAAACTCTGTGAACTTAAAAAAATCCCTGTTTGGAAGATCCATAGGAGGGTGTTGCTCACCCATGATATAGGAAACCTGGGTGAGACCAAGGAGGCCTTTAGCATGGCTTTTATTTTCTTTTATTTTCATGCCTGCATCTTCCAGTTGGGGTGTGTGTGTGTGTGTGTTTTGTTGCTTTTATTTCCCGGTCTTCACCCACCCAGCTGAAGCTCAACAATCAGAGGTGCAAACATCTTGAAACTGCAGTATTCAAATTTGGGGGTTATTTTCCCCGTTAATCGATGTTTTTTGTGTGCTGAAAGACTAAACATCTCAGTAACAGCAACACATCCATTGGGGAGAAGTTATTCCCTGTTTTCTGGCGCAAAGAGCCCTCCCTGAGCGCCAGCTGCATCCCTCTCTGCTCTCTGGAGTCCAGCATCGCCCCACGGGAAACAGAAGGCGATTCGAGTAATTTCATCTCAGCGAGTGACTCGAAGATGTCCCTTGCATTTCCAAACCTGGCAGGACGGAGGAAAAAAACCCGCCCGGCTTTTGGCTAAATACGGCTTGTGCCGGGGAGCTCCAGGCAGCTGGCCCCGGTTCACCCCCGAGCGTATCCATCCATCACATCCGCTGGGTGTTGTTAACGAGGGTGCGGGCGTGCAGCGGCAGCACGGACAGGCTGGAAGGGGCTCCCCCATCCCCGGCACGGGCTGTGGAGAGCCCGTCTGTCTTCCAGCTGCCATCCCCTCCGTGCCGCTCCGCTGCCAGGGCCCCCCGCCCGCAGCCGCTGCGCTGCTCCCGCCGGCAGCGCGCTCCCAGCGCGGGTCGGAAACAGTCCCCGTGCTTTGGACGGATTGTGAAAGGACCGGGAGCTTTGCAAGGGGTGGAGGGGMGAATCCGGTGGGTTGGGTGGGACCTGGGCAGCAGCTGAGACAAAGGATGCGTAGGAAATGTGGATTTTAGGAGAGGTTGGAGGCATCCTGCTTGGCGAGGCTGAAGGACTTTGAGAGCAAGCTAGGAGCAGAATAAATCTGCAGCAGCATTGCACAAGCTCTCGTGAACCACTGAACACCAGGCAGAGCAGATCTGTACCTTACCATGAAGCATCTCTGGGAATCAGCATCTCCTCAGCTCCCCSGGTAGTGGTGGCAGAGGGGGTTTGGTCGGGGTAGCACCTGCAGGTGAAACATGAGGCTTTTAGCTTTGCAGGAGTTAGTGGGGTAAGACTTTCTGTACCTTTTGAGTGTTTAGAGGRGAAACCTTCCTCCTTCACTGCCAGGAGCAAGTGCCCCAAAGGGTACTTCGGGGTGTCGCTGGTGGGTTGGTGGGGTTTCACCTGCACTCTGTTCCATGCAGAAAAGAAGATGGGCTCAAAGAAGCATCACTAAAAACCTGCATGGGCAAGGAGCGGTGCTGGGCTGCCACTGCCTGTGCTGCATCTTCTGAGAGCATTTCCCAAACAAAGCTGGTAGGTGAGACTGCTGAAGAGCAGGGCAGAGAAGACCTGGAATATCCCCCCTCCTCCTTGCAGGGAGGAAGCCCAGTGACACTGGGCTGAGTGAGGAATAAAAGGAGCTTTTCCCTCCCAAGACAAATTTAATGTAATGAAAATAAGGACTTAAGAGAAATATTACAGGCAGAACCCAAAGTAAATGACTTCAGAAAGGGTCTAATGAGACTGGCACTCTTTTCCTTGCCACTTCAATAAGATAAGAAGATTTCAGCTCATGGTAGGCCAAGGGTCAACTCAGGAGTTAATGCAGATTTTGAAACAGAAGCCAAGAGTCCTGCAAATTGAAATCCATCCACACTAGTCCCACATTGTAGCAGAGCAATTTACTGCCGGATGCGTCTCCAGCAAAACCTACTTGTTAATGAAACTGCTTGGTTCACGGACAAAATATCAATGGAGAAGGGGAAATGAAAAGCTTTTCTGTCCCCCACGCAGACACCATAAAATTAAAACTCTTCGATTGCAYGCCTTAATGGAAATGCAGTAACGATAGGGCTGTACTAGACAGGCCATCCATACCCCTCCCCACCCACTCTCATCCTGAAAAATGCACTGAAAAGAAGGTCCTGATGTGGTGAGAAACTTATTTCTGTTGTCCTCATGCCCTGAGAGTTCCCCACCACCGTGTCGGTGCTGCGAGCACCAGACACCTGCTCTGTCCTCGGGGACATGGGGACAGATTATTGTGTACCAGCTTCCAGTTAAGGCAACCCAGTGCTTGGGTTGACCCAGAGGGTCTCCCAGTTCCTTGGGTGAGTTTTTCACACCTKCCCTGTCAGTGAGATTAAGCTAGGCAAGCATGACCCTACCAGTTGGGTAGAACTCCACAGCCAGTCCTACAGTGATACGTGGGAGCAGTGCCAGGCCCCGGCAGGGTGAAGCCACATGCCCCACTGGTGCAGGGCTGATGTGGCTCCAACACTCCCAGCACACACAGCAGCTCTGGGCACATCCACACGGAGCTGTGCAGGATCTCCTTGCTGTGACCACAGCGATGACCAGCCCTGGGGCAGCATCCCGAGGGCTCTGTGGTGCTCACGGGGCACATCAAGCGTGCACGGGGCTGGRATTCACCCTGCCCAGCTCGAGGTGCCCACCACACCCATGTCGAGGTCTCCTCACTCATATGCCAACGGATTTGTGTGTGACAAAGTCTTTCTGCTTTGCAAACACAGACAGGTACYTGCAGGGAACTTGGGTTTTCCTGAGGCCTTCCAAGTGCTTGTCTTGAGCATTGCCAAGAGGTAAAAGAGACCCCAGTGAAAAAGCTTTCATTGCTTTTTCCCCCTATTAAGGAGTTAGACATCCTGCCAGATTACCCATGTGAACTTGCAGACAAAGGCCTTTGTGAAGCAGTTAAGGACAGGACACGGCTGTGGGTGATGCTGAGGGCTGGCAGGTTCCCGACCCCTGCAGCCCAGGTACAGGCCAGCCAGAGAGGAAACATCTCTGGATGCAATCTGTAGGAGCTGTTGAATTGAATTTGGGGAGCTGCTGGACAAGTGCCAATTTCCATTCTGAGGCAATAACAGAAGTTTAATCTGAACTAGTGATCACGCTCACAGTTTGGCAGAACAACCGTATCTGTAAATGCCCAGCATCTGTAAATCCCCTGCTTTTGATGTCAAAGGGTTTTCATGTGTTTTGCAAAGTAAAATATTGACTAAATTATGACCTATTGGAACCTTCTCTGATGACTGCTGAGTTCTGGCAGGCGATAAAAAGGGTTGCTGAGCTTTTTTCGCTCAAGTTTGGTTCCAGCAGATATAAAAGAAGTGATTGAATTAATTGGCTATAGAATGAGGTTCAGAGGTTGTTTAGAGTGAGCTGTGACATGAGTTGCTGTATTAGAGCTATTTWTTTAATGCACCCAGTGCAGATAAACCTGCAATTTTCCTCAAGTGTTTAAACCATACTGGGTTGATCCATATACATTGCAGAGGCTCTGGCCTTTAACCTCATGCATGTGAGCCAAAGATTTCTTACAACTTAACTCATTCAACCAGCCTTTTCTTGGTTTTCCAGCTCTTTCTGTATCCTTCACAGCTGCTCAGTGTCATGTCTGAAAGGCTCTTAGTATAAAGACCTTCCCAAAYCTCAGTAAATGCAGCTTTATCCAGACTGACGCTCATGAGAATTGTCCACAACACATTGACTTGTCCCTGTTGCATGAGTGCAGGGTTGTCCCCAATCCAAGTGGCAGCATTTTAGTAGGGTGCAAATGGTTTTATGATGGAAAGGCACTGGGGAATGCTGAATTATCCTGGCAGAAGAGCAGAAGAGCCCTGAAGGCTGAACTCCTCTCCCTGGTGGATGGTGAGGTTTTTTTCGAAGGACAGGCTGGACCCTTGGGTTGGGTGTGCTGGTGTTGCCTGCCCCGGTTCAGATGTCTCCAGCAGTGGTGGGTAGGAGTTTTCAGAACAGCCTTTTTTCATTAGGAAATGATCATTTTCAAAGGCAAAGCTTTGGCTCCCAAGCCCAACYGGCTTCGGGAGCAGAGTAGGAATTAAAGCTGGAGGAAAAGGCTCATCCCTTTTCCTTCTTGTGGTGGGATAACTGGGTGAGTGCTGAAAGCAGTCTCCTCTCCAGCTACAGATGCTGGGGTCAAACCTCCTCTCTGTCTTGCTCAGAGCAGTGACTTGAATGTCAGCCTTCACTCACTCACCTCTGCAGAGCTTCCTTAGCCTGTAACTGTCCTGGCCATTCTGGGTTTTGCCAAAAAAAGGAAAAATCCGTGGGTTCCTTGTAAGGCTGGGTGGGAAAATCTTTCACATCTCTAAGCCCTTCTCAGAAGAGGAAAAAACATCTTAAACATCTGGGACAGGATTTTTTTTATTATTATTATTATTCCAAGCCAAGATAAGGCATGACATTATATTTAATGCTGATTGACCGGAGAAGAAAATCGGCTGCTTAGAGTGCAATGCAAAAAAATTCTAACAATGCATGAGAAATCCTGTAATAACAGACCTACTTCAGAATTTGAGTGGCATGAAATGTGAAGTGTACTGTTGCTTTAATTGTATTTTTATGCAGACACACTCAATTCCTATTAGTGGCAGAGTTGTGTTTGCATTTGGCCAGAGGCAAAGAATTACTAGTGGACAGTTTAATCAGGATGAAGGAAGGAAAATAAAATTAATGTAGCATGTGCTGGGCTCAGACATTTGTGCTGGAAGAATTTTCACATCTTGATTGTGTGAAGCTTGGTCCTGTTTATTTTAAAAACCTGAAAATGAGGGTTGAATGATTTCACACTGGAGTTATGGTTGCCAGTCATTTAGTTCAAGGGTTGAGATTAGTAAATGAATAATTCTAGCTTGCCAGAAGTCTTTGTTGATAGTCAGTGGTTAAAAATCAAGAGCTGAAGATGTTGCTGCTCTTCTCCTGTGTAAACCCAGCCATCCGTTATTTATATAATTACTGCTTTGAAGACAAATGCAGATGGGGATCCTGCTAAATACCTGCAGCTATTTAGCAAATACCCCGAAACATTTCATACCTCCACAGGACAGAGCAGAGAGTGGACTCAACTTGCCCATGTCCTGCCCGTGGGTGGCCAGTGCCTGATCCGGGCTGGGAGCCCCAAAACAGGGCTGACTGGAGCAGGTGTTTGCAGCTGAGATCATCGAGATGAGCCAGAAGGTGATTCCTCCTGTCCTCCAGCAGACACCAGAGATGGAAGTGTCAGATGAGCTGCCCCATAGTGGTGTTTACTCCTCTGTAAACAGAGAYAAGGAAGACTATGAAGACGGGCGGTCTTGAAGTCCGAAAACTCTACTTTCCAGATTTTTGGAGCGGGTAAAGGTGACTCCCACCACGTCTGCTGACACCCTGGCCAGTGGCTGTGTTTTCAGACCAGCTCTGCCTGTGCTACTCATCCACCCAGACCTGCAACTGATATCAGCTGCAGTGACATTGACAACACTGTCAGTGCAGTGTTTTCTGAAAAAACAAAATTTCTTGAAAAAAAAACTATTACCGGAATAAAGGGAAAACTGGAGAAAGTTATTCTGCCAAGTGCTAGAATTTGTGTTTATATTTCTATCAGCTCTGGCTTCCCTACAAGAATCTTGCCCTGACGTGATCAATCAGAGAAGAGGAATTTTCTTTGCTTGGCCTTCATTTATTTCACCATTTAATGCTGAGTCTGTTTAGTCAGGAAGGACTTGCTTCCAGACTGCACAGTCAATGAACGATTCATCTTGTCCAAGAGCAAATTAAGCAGAGTGAATAATTAAATGGAAGCACTCAACCAATATTTCTCAGAGCTCTCTTAAACAATTCCCCACAGTCTCCTTGCGTCCTCCCCCATCCTCGCCCCCAGACAGCTTCAACCCCTCTATTCAGCAGCACCACGTCCAGCACCCAGCCCAGCCCATGCCAACGCTGGCCAAAGGTTATTTCCCTCTGGGTGGCCACCGGGGAAGGGTTGGTGGTCTCGCTCCTGTTCCTAYGGGAAAATCTTCTAGACCGCAAACCTCCCGCTCGATTCAGCCAGGATTAATAAGGCCTCCTTGCTGGGAATGGGGTTGGGATGGACTGGGCGGAGTGAGTGAGGTTGCCAGAGGAGATGGCTCTTCTGGGAGAGAGCGATCCTGGCGGCAGCGCTGCCCTTCAGTGGCACACGGGGCTGTCGGTCTGGCAGGCTTCCCGTGTGAGCAGGAAGGGAATGTTAAATGAGGGCTTCGAGCCAACTGATTGCATCAGGAGGCTTCAGACAAGGATGCTCAGGCCTTTCCAGGTGAGCGTGGGGAGGGATGAGTGGTGCCATGCAGGCTGGGAGGTGTGGAGGGTGTTGGTGTTCGCTGAGGACACGCTGGGCATCCATGGAAATCTGAGCTGTCCCAGTGGAATTTCTTTATGGGATTCACAGGCCAAACAAGCAGCAGAGRTTTCTGCAAGCGTGAAGAGCCACCTCCCTCCTTGCCATTTCCTTCGAACCACCCATTAAAAAAAATGTCCTCAGTGAAGGAATTCCCACATCCAGTTACCGTGGAGGCAGCAAAAGTCAAAGACCCARCTGGGGTCTGAGATGAAAAGAGCTGAGGCCACCTGGCTTGTGACATCACCTGGCTCCTGAGACCACCAGAATGGGGGCCTAGGGCAGAACATGATGAGATGATTGCTTGGTAACCTTGAAGGTATCTCGAGAGGTGAAGGGCACCCTGACAGTGATTGTTGATTTAGTTTTGGGAAGATTTTGGAACATAAAGACAGCAGGTAAAAGATGAAGGAGAGGAGCACTTCTTTGCTGATAACCCAATACATGCTGTGCTTCTGTGCTAAACTGTTGCTAGAGTGGTTGGGAATTTTTCARACAAGTGTATTTTCAGCAGAAGATGATGATGGTCAAAAACCACTTTTCATGATTCAGAAACATATACCCATAGAATCACTAAGGTTGGAAAAGACCTTTAAGAACATTATGTCCAGCTGTRAATTTAGCCAGTCTTGGAAATTATTTTAGGGACAGGCAGGAGCTTCCTCAATTCTGGATACTACTGACCAGGTGATAATTTTTCCAAAACACCAGTGCCAAGGGATGTGGAAATCCCAGGATCAAGTCATAGTTTCAAAAGCACATCTGGATGCAAAATGGAGCACCTCCAGTAGACAGTTTAAGAGGCTGAGCCACGTCAGGATGGCCAAAAGCCACCTTGGTCCGTCCATCATTTGGCCTGAACATATCAGCAACAGGGACTTGAGCCCCAGCATCCCAGAGTGGGGCAGAAGCAACTTGTCACCGTGCTGGGTCCTGGCCAAGAGGATGATTCCATTTCCATCTTAAAGGATGGAAGCTCTGGGCTTTGTCTCACTGAGGAACGGGGAATCTTTGGAAATCATAAAAAGTTTGAATGGGACTCAGAGACCCTTTCCTGCCAAGCCCTAGTTTCCACCACGTTATAATAAGCACATCAGAGAATAGAAAAAGGGGGAAAAAAAAATCTTGGTTTTCCCATAATGCTGTTGCTGTCAGAGCAGCAATTTTTCACCGCTGTGGATGCCACTATCACACAATTCCTAAGCTGAAAGGGGCCCAACAGAGTGAACAATATCCCAATTGGGAAGATAAGAAGCTGCAAGACATTATCCAGAGAGATATAAATTGTAGTAATCTATTTGTTCTCTTGCCCATGGGGTCCTCGTAGTAAACAGGGAGTGCTGGGAAGCGGGTGAATTCTGACACATCATTTCTCATTGTTCCCAAGGGATGGTGAGCAATCCTAGTGCTGGCAAGCCAGACAGGCAGTAAATGTTTCCTAGAATACAAACAGAGTGGGAGCCAGTACATAAAGGCTGCAAAATCACTGTCAAACTGTAATCAGATGAAAAAGAAAGCAAAAGCAGAGACCAAGACATGGATGTAACACCCCAGAGAGGGTGAGGGAGCGATGCAATGAGAGCCTGTGAGAAGGTGAAACTCGCTCCTGAAAGGATTTGAGGAACTTCTTTAACAGGAACATGCAGGACAGGCAGGGACAGGCAGGAGAGCTTTCCAGGGGTCTGTCAGGCWGCTTTGTGTCTGATGCAAATCTGAAGTGAAACTCTGCTAATGGATCAGTTTATCAAGTCTGAAGATGCTCTAGACCTTTGTGCCCTTTTGTTAGGAACTCCTGCTTCCAGGTGAAGGTTAATCTTCCCAAAGCACCATTAAGAGCCAGGGGTGTTAGACCTGGAATGGAGCCGTATTCCAGCCTTGCTTCCAAGCTGGTGGACTTGCACATTTCCAAGTGCTGACAGCTTTTCACGGAGAGGCACTGGAAGCTGGCAGCCCTGGAGCTGGCCCTGTGGTCACACCATGGCCCTGGGTCCCAGTCCCTGGCTGAGATAAGCCCTGACATCTCACCTCTGTGCCAGGCAGCATCCCAAGCCAGCTTCCAAATGTGCAGAGGTCATTGACTTCGGACAACTTGTGGAGATAGCAGGATGCCAGCAAGGACACTGACAGCCTGGTCAGCACCCTCCAAGTGGGTTTAAAAGTCAGTATATCCCTACTAAGAGGACAGAGGCCACCAGTCTGAGGGGTTCAGGATGGCAGATGAATCCAGAGTGAAGCTGAGAGATAAAAGGGAGAGGAAAGGAACCACTTGGAGCTGTAAGCTTGCACCTCTCAGCCCAGGCCTGTGCTGCTCGGCTGTTTCACTGCCCTGCTTCCCTTCTGCACAGCCCACCACCCTCAATTTCTGCTTCCCTGCCCCGAGCATCGCTCCAAACAGGCATCTGCCAAGTGCACCTTGCATCTTGACTGACTTTCGACTGAGCCTGAGATGGGGAARTTTGTTCTCCAGGTCTCTGCTTGACTTTCTGCTTCCCCGTGGCAGTCAGCAGCCTCACGTGGTTCTGTGACCTTCTGAGGGACGAGCCAGGAAATGTCTTCCTGGCTTAAATAACGAATCTAAAAATCAATTTGTGGAGAGGTTGGACAGCAATGAGCATACAAATTAACCAGTGTGTGAGTAATACATTTGCATCTTGTGGATCCAGTTAACTTCAGAGCGGGCAAAATTTATGACCTACTGAACTCTAAGTATGAGGCTTAAAGAAATTACTGGGAGGAGAATTATTGGGTTGGATACTAGACATCATTCCAACCTTCATTAATGTTTTCATGTGCTCTTGAAGGCTTCTCCCTAGCAGTACCCATTACTGAGTTTGGGAAAAAAATCAACCACTGAGATCACTTGAAAAACGCTTCGCCTCCTCCCTCTCATTTCCCCAAGTTGCATTTTTATTCTGCACAGAAACCCAACGATCAGACAAATTACTTTACAAGTGAGATTCWGATAACAGAAATTGTGTTATAAGCCAGATACTGATGATCTGCAGATACAATGTCAAGGRAAAAAACCTTTTGTGGGTGTGTGTGCATGTGTTTAGATAGATGGTTTTACTTTAGGGGTGCATTTATGGCACTTTATGACACTTGCTCTAGAGCTGTGCTGACACAGAGCCCAGGCAGAGCTCTGGGCTGATTTAGCCTGACAAGTGAGCTGTTCCTAGTGGTTCTGTGAATGGAGGGAAATTGCATGAACCCATCAGRCCTCCAAGGTTTGGGCTTTTTTGGGATTTCACAGACTGTTGACAAATCCCTGTGAATCATTTTCTACCATCCTGTCACTAGAGAATAGACACCTGTGGATACCAGATCCATGGATCACACAGTCTTGTCGGCCTCCAGGCCACARGGGAATGGCCAAGTCACACCAAGTGTTGGATACCTGGACTCTCCACCTCTCTTTCTCCTGGCGATGCTCTCTTCCAGACAGTGAGGGACCAGCTCCCTTTCTCAGCACCTCTGCAGACAGTCCTAATCTTCGAAGTTCCCCAGAGGAACAGAGAACTTCTCTGTTTCCTTTCATCTGTGGCAAATGAGCTGCTCTCCCTATGCCAACTGTTCCTGTGCCGGGAGGCGCAAAGTGGGTGAGGAAGCAGCTTGGGGAGAGTGTGCATCTCCTGCTGGTTGTGCACACATCTGCATCCCAGCCTGAAGGGCCTTCCACAGCCCCCGGTGACGCTGAGCCAGGGATAACTGCAGGTGGGACGGGTTTAGGACACATGGTCTGATCCTGGCCCGACCCTCGTGCAGTACTGTCACAGCATCCACACACTGAGGCTTGTCCTCTCTGCAGAGCCCTGGAGGTGAAGCTCTTGACACAGATTGSGTCTGAGGGTTTTCTGTGTGTCTTGCTTATTTTGGAAATGAGCTCGGACCTGTGCTAGCCTGCCAGGGTGAAGGATGCTGTTCTCCTCCAAGTGCCATCATTTCCCTCCTGATTTCCGATTTGGAGTGGGTTTCCTCCACAGTGGTGGCATCCAGAGCACAGGGTAAGTGCAGTTGTGGTCCCCTGGTCATCCAGACAGGAGGACACATTGCACCTCAGCACTGTGGCCTGGGGAAGGGGACATGCCACCTCCTGCCTCGTCCCAGCACACAACTGGGGTGTGGATGTGGTACAGAGCTGGACCTGGGCACTAGGAAACAATTCCAGGCTGCACAGTGCTGCCTCTGAGAGCTTTTCATCTGTCTGCAACAGCAGGGAAAATCATCAAAGGGAGAAAAGAAAGGGTTTTTAAAAACAAAGCCGAACAAAAATAGGTCCCAGGCTGTAAAATTTGTATCTGGACTTCCTGGAAGCTTTGAGACTTCGGGTGGGGTTTTGTTCTGCTGCTGCAGTGAAAATGCCACATGTAAATCTCCTACAACATGAAGGATCACGTTCCCTTGTGATCCAAATATACAGGGACATATTGCTGGTGATGGTCCAAGCAGCTGCACCAGGGTGAGGATGCTTATGAAAGAGAGGATTGCTGGATATACACGACCTTGCCTGACTAACAGATTCCGCTCTCTTCAGTGAAGGGATTTTAGAATGCAAATTTGGAAGAAACACAAGAGAAAGAACCACAAGTTCCAACATGGGCCAGAAAGAGGAAGTGCTGCACGCTGGACACAATATGTGATAACACAGGAGAATGCACAGTTCTTTGGAAACCCCCTTTCCATAGCATTTTAAAGGAACTGAAAGTGAGAGGGTGAAAACCCGAGAGGATTTTCCTCCTGTGGAAGATGTTGGTGCTGTGGTCTCAGAGCAGGGTCCTGGTGTGGGGGCACCAGGCTCTGGAAGTGCCCAGCGGTGCCTGAGAAGCCTTTCTGGGCTTGCTTTGGTGAAGTGGAGACTGCTTCCCACCATGGCCATATTTCTCATAGTCCTCTGCTCCTCCCTGCCAGCTCCCTGTGTTCAGCTGAAGCTGAAGTCTGTGCTCACTGAGGAAATATATGGTACATATGTGAACTTAGAGATGTGAGATGCCTTTCTGCAAGAAACAATGATGTCCCACCCTGAAAAAGCCACAGAGACACGAGGTCTTTGGGAACAAGCTGCAAAGTCCTCTTGCAAATGCACTGCAGCCATAACCCTGCTCCCTCTCATCTGACAGTGAGGGATGGCAGGAGCACATCTGCTCAGGTACAGCTCTTGCCTGGGCAGCAGGCACAGATTTCCCAGCACAGAAACCCACCTGAGCTTTGTTTCTGGCATGTTGCAAAGGGGAGGACGGGACATCCATCATCCTCGTAAACAGCACTGCCACATGGAGTGCATTTGTGTGGCCAGATCCTATACACAGGATCACAGCTCAGCCAAGGAATTTCTTCCCTGTTGTGTCTCCGGGCATTTAGACTGGGAGGTCTTTTCAGAATAAATGATCTTGCCGTTTGTTTTCCATCCATGCTGTGCCCAGCACTGTGGCACCAGGGCTGGAGGCAGCAGCCCTGAGTGGTTCCTGGTGCTGTGAACAGTGGGGAGAGTCTCTGCAGCTGGTACCTGACTTCCCAAAGGCAGAGTTTTCCCTGCCCAGCCTGCTCTGCCAAGGTGACACTGCCAGCTCCCTTCCAGTGGTTTGTGTTTTAGCACCTACTTCTCATAAAAGTCTCCAAAGAAGGTAGTTTTTCAGTATTCTTAATTTTTCCACCCTTTGATTCTAGCCTTTGCATCAATCTCCTGTTTCAAACAGTGCCCTGCAATGTTACAGCGATGCAGGAGAGACTCCCAAGGACCGATTCAGCTTTGGGTTCTCAGTCAATAAAAGGCATGACTGCACATGCCAGTGAAAAGTGTCCCAGTATGGAAGTGTGGGGAAAGCTGTTTTCTCCCAAATCATGGTGCTCCTGCTCTTCTGTTCGTTCACCCACCCCTGGTTCCGCCTGGGAAAGCTCCCTCTCACCTGTGTGAGGCAAAGTGAAAAGCACCTTTGCCCATGGTGTGAGCCCCCCTGAAGCTGATCAGTACGTATTCATCTGGCAGAGATATGGATAACAGGGATCACAGGATCACAGTCCAAGTGATAACCCATGAAGCACAGCCTGTTTTCTATCAATTAATTTTCTCTGTACATTTTTTGCTCTCRCAGTGCAGAGCTGTGAACATTTTTCTGTAGATTAAATGAGAGGATTTTTTTTCCCAGAAAACAACGGGAAATTTAAAGTAGAACAAATGCTCATTTTTCCATATGAGGCAAGGAAAAGGATTCTTTTGAGCCAGCTCTACAGAGCAGCTACATTAACTCTTCCACCATGCAACCAAAGCACTCCTCAGTTGTCCTTGAAGGAAGCTAAAGCTGGAGCAGAGCTCACAGCCTGTAACAACCTCATTTACGGTGCAGCCACTGGAGGAAAGTAAAACCCCTGGATGCATCAGGGTTGCATATATCATGTGGTGGTCTAGATTCCACACTCTGGGTAGCTCAGCATTTTCGACCTGCTCATCCCTGACCACTGCTACTCCCAGCATCATTCCTCACCTTGGCAAAAGTTAACACTGTGGAAGCTTTTAACAAGGACTGCTGAGCTCCTGGGAGACTCTCAGGTTTGCAGCATCCACGGGGAGTGCACAGGACCGTCTCCTGAAGGATTTAGCTCTCAGGCTATGACACAAGGATGCAGGAATGCAGATAAGGGAAGCTCAGCACTGGTTTGTGCTGTTCCTGATAAAGCACACAAGGCTGGGAGACAGAAGTGATGGATAAGTTTTCCTCACACTGTCTGATACCGTTGGGAAAAATAGGTAAGTTCGTGGGCACGAGTCTCCAGTGAAGTCTCCTCCTACCAAACAGCTGAATGAGATGAAACAACCCCCTCACAATTTGTGTTCTGTGGTTTACAGCTCCAGTGCAGAACGCTTTAAAGGACCCTTTCTCCCCCTGCTCCCCGAGGACTCATCCTTTACAGATTTTGGGAGCACTTGAGATCTATTAAACTTAATAGGCCTTTTCTGGAGAAGGTTGTACAGAGCAGGCTCCTCTACACTCACATTTTCAATTRGAGCACGCAGCAGCCCCTGCGTGCTGGAGATGAGGGACGGGAGCAGTGGCTCCATCACTCTCTTGTTAGGTGGCACTTCTGGCACGCAGTCCGCCAGCATTTGTTGCCTACGAGTTATGGTTTCTCCAACATCCTAAATCCTTGGGCTCTTTGGAAGTTTCCTAGAGGTGTATTTCCTTTCTCCTAATAAAATACTGCACCGGGGCTCCTGTCTGCAGAGCAGAGTGCTGGAGGGAGGGAAGGACGCCAGGAGTCCTGGGTGGTAGCAGGGCCAGCGGATCCAACCATGTGTGATGTCTCCTCACTCCTGGCCTGCAGGCCACCACAAAATAATGGAATATTCTCTCGGGAGGTCCCAGGGAGAGGGGGTTTTCAAGGTGTCATTGCAGCAGTACTTTCTTGCACAGCCCTAATTCAGTGCAACTGCTCTGTTCCTTAGGGAAATGCCACCCAAACCGGTGAAAAGCCTCCGTACAGCTCTGTCCCCAGCAGGAGGAGGGGACATGCAGGAGCCTGGAGAAGCTTGTAAACACTTTAAAGCCTATTTGTGCTTCGCTCTGAAGTTTATTTGCCTGCTGTAAACGTGATAACAAGACAGTAACTTGAAAATAATTATTCAGCCGTATTTTTGCAGAAGCAGCACCTGAACTCTGTGCTGATGAGTTCCACACAGCTACAGCTGTCAGTAACCTTTGAAACACTCCCAGCTTGAGCAGAGAAGGTGGGCACAAGGTAGGGAAATGGGCAGGAAAAGTTGGGAGATGGAGTGAGGATGGGAATGTTGAGCCTGGTTAAGGGCTAATTAGAAAGGACTGCAAAAATGGGCAGGCTTAAGTGGTTAAGTTGTGAGAGCTGTCGCCAGAAGCGGTGGGGAAAGTGATTTTGGATCTGTTGCTCAGGCTGTAACCCTTTTCCAGCAAGGGAGAAGTGCCCCATGCTGTGAGCAGGTAAGAGGGAGACAGACAACAAACACCRGAGACAGACAACACCAGAGCAGAGAGGACAAAGGGGAAAAAGCCACAGTGCTGTGGCCTGTGCATGGAGYGGTACAGGGGCAGCTGCTGCAAAAGAGAGCTGAATGAATGCAAATGTCACATGAACATCTGCTCTCATTCCTGATGGGCTGCTGCAGTTTGGGTCTGTGCTGGCTCTTCTGCCACATCCCACACTTTGCCTGCTTGTTTTCCAGAAGAGCTCGCTGGGCTTGCTGGAGGGCAGGCTCACCTGTAGTGGGTCCAGCCGTGCCTGCCAAGGGCTTTGGCAGCTGCTGCGTTTAACTTGGCCACAAGAACCCCACGGCCACCTCTTTGCTCATGAGAGCTCACTTTATGTGGCACAGCTTTGCGAGGCAGCCGTGGGGGCAGCTCACCACAGGGCCCTGGAGGGGAGAGCTGAGGTCTTAAGTCATGGTTGTTGTAAMCACAATATACTTTTTCATGATTTAAAAAACACCCTACTGTGTTCCCTAGTGGGGAATTTTCTGGTGGGTGCCAAAATATGAGAGAATGGGCACAGGGGAGCTATTCTGAGTGCTGTGTTTGATGCTGGTAGCCCCAGGCACGCTAGACAGCCAGCCAGAAGAGAAACCCCTCAGCCCCRAGTTTCATGGGGTCACCAGTCTGGACACTCCACACCCAGTCAATGTTAGCATGAGTCCTCAATTCCCCAGTTCAGCAAGTCCTCCTGCACTTCACTTTCTGCCCCATCTCAGACCATCTAGGTCCAAACCCCCAAGCAGKGCTCATTCATGTTGCTCACTGGCCTGTTTTGCAGTGAGGAAGCGAGGTAATTGCTTTCCAGGCAACGAGGACAGGTGGTGTTTGGGGAGCTGCAGAGCCTCTYCTGCTGTCGGTACCATCTGAAGATTTTGGGTCGCCCAGCCCATCTAGGCTCCTCGGGAAAACCCTGGGAAAGCTCCAGGCCTGAGYGTCTCCAAGAAGCTGACACGTGTGGAAGCCCTGGGGGAGGAAAGCTTCATGTCCCCTGGATGGCCCTGGCTGGGAATCCTGCTGGTGACTCAGCTCCGTGGGATGGTGAGTGTTGCTCCAGAGACTCCCTCCGGCAAAATCCYAGTGATGACAGGCTCAGGGAGAGCTGCTGCACCAAGGATGTGCAGAGTGGCAGAGATCCAACAGCAGACCCTCCTGCCCAGGACCAGGCATCTCTCATTTCCCTCCACAAAGGCCACCAGCRCTTAAGCTGGAGGCTTCCTACAGCTGTCTCAGGCAACAGGCTAGAGTGTTTGACACTGTTATGGCTCCAAAGGAGGAACACAGGTCCTTGACAAGCTGCAGACCAGGGCACTCTGCAGACTGTCCTGACAGTGGGAGCTAAGGAGAAGGGAAGGGACATCAATCAGGAAGGCAATGGTCAGTGGAGAGTAATTCTTTGTCAACAAAAAAAGACCTAAAAAACCACTTCAGCTCTTTTGCTCAGTTCTGTTTTGCTCAGTTTTGCCCAGTTCTGACCCACAGCTGCTGCAGACCCAGGGCTCGTGGAGGCTGTGAGCATGGGTGTCAGCTCTGAAGGGGATTTCAGGCACATCCAGAGGTGCTGAGCTCTGCAGCRGGACTTGACCATGCGTGTGCACGGGGTTGGAAGGTTTGGGAGGAAAACTGCTCCCAGCCTCTCATGCAGGTTCTTTAAGTAKCAGCACAGCAGCTCGAAGGCATTACCACATGGTTTTACTTGGCTGGTATTAAAATGAGCAAGGGAAGGGTTTTTTGCCTGAGAACATGCATGGGTTTTGTGCAGCTGACGGGAGAGCCCCCAACACGGAAGGACACGAGGGTATTTGTGCTTCCTTTTACCCTGGCTCTACACTGACCTACAGCTGTAGGAAGGTGGCGAAGGGCCCTTGCTCCTCAGGCACTGAGTGCAGAGGGTGGCAATATTTTGGGAGAGTTTGATGAGGGTCCTGGCTCAAGGACCCTCTAAAGAAACCTGCAAGAAAAGCAAGTGTTTGACCTTAGTGCCCAGGACTTGAATGAGAAAAGCAGTCCCAGCCAACGAGTGCTGCATCCTCAGGGAGGCCGGGATGTCTGCTTGCAGCTCGATATTTTTATTTCCCTGGATCAGTGACCAGCTGGAGGGACTCAGATGCAGCTCAGAACACCCCAGGTGCCTCTCTCGGTGCTCCGGGAGCTGGCAGAGCCCACACGGTGGCACTGCGACCCAGCGTCCTGTCCTGCACTGCCACTCTTGTGGGGACAGGTCGTGACCAGCGACTGTGGGGTGCTGGGGGGTACAGACCCGGCAGCAGGGCTGACAGCTTCAGCCTGTCTGCAGGAGCCTTGAGCCGTGCTGGACAGCGTGCCAGGGAATACAAATCCTAGCTCCACGTTTCACCAAAGCACCAGCCTTCTTCAGGGCTTGGCTTTGTCTTCACAAAGACATCTTCCTCAAAGACATCTTCCTCAAAGACATCTTCACAAAGTCACGTCTTCCTTATGCTGCGGGTGACACCGGGCACATGTGGGATCGAGCAGCTGGCCAGGGTGAGCCCACTGCTCCTTTTGCTGTGCTAAGAGATGGGGATTGGTTTCAGGAGGATGAAGACCCTGTCTCCTCAACCCAAAGGCCAAGCAGTTTCTGGATAGAGGTGAGCATCTACGTGTGACCTTGGCTTCTTCGCCCAGAGCAGCTGCCGCCAAACAGCCCCATCCTTCATCCTTGTGTCTCACTCGGGGTCTGGGGCCAAACTCTTCCATCATGTGCAGGAGTAATGAGACCCAACTCGATGATCCATGAGCCACTGGGTCAAAGCAGCGTCAGGCCCAGGGTTCAGGCTCAGCCAGATGTCCTCGCACAGCACGTACACGCTGGCAGCTGATTTTTCAGATGGAGTCAGCAGCGTTTCTGAAAAACCATCCACTCTGGAAGGAGCCAGCTGGGGTTAGACATCCCTGGGCTGCAGCCCTTTCCCTGGAGAGGTGCCTGGTGGGGCTCCCCATCCTCCTCTGCTGAGGAGCAGGTCCCTGGTGCTTGTCTTGCTCTCAGTCACTCCGATGTGGCCACAAATCAGCTCTCTGTGTCCTGGGAGGGGGTGACTGATGCATCACCTGCAGCTGGAGCTGGGGACCTTTTGTGACTTCTGCAGCAGATAGGACTGCAGATCGTTCCAGATGAATGCAGCCCTGAGTAGTTACAATTCACATGAATTAATCAAGCTGTTCTCTGCCACGTCCATCATTTAAATCACTAAGGCTCTCCTCCTGGCATCACTTGGTGGCAGGGAGTCTGCTCATAGCAGAGCAGAGGGCTCCCCTCCAGCCTCCCTCCCCAGCACGGCTGGGGACAGGGCTGATCAGCCAAGGTGCTGTCCCAGCGCCTGCTCCTGCTGCCCCACTGTGCTCACCATGCAGGGCAGGGAACGAGCTCCTCGTGGAAGCATCCCATTAGCACTATGTGCAGTAAAGCCCAGGGGACGCAGATAAACGGAGATTGAGCTGCCTTCAAGGGAAAAGCCCTACGAAAACACTCCCTCCCCGTGCCTCCCATCAAGCTGTCATAGGAAATGCTGTGAAATGGGAGGTGGAAAGCATAAAGAATGGTGTGTGTGTGTGTATCTGTGCTTTGGGAGGAAGCAAACTGCAGGGGAGATTTTCCCTTTGCCAGCAACTTCCTGTGAAACGAAGAGAGCCACAGGGATGCTTGTACACAGAGAGGGGCAAAACACAAGGCAAGGATGAGCAGGACCCGTTCTTGCCCAAATCTCTTTTCCTCCCCTTCCTCTTTCCCAGGTGAAGTCAGCCCTGCTCCTAAGGGGGAGGCTGCCTCTGCCAAGCCTAGCCCTGGATCTTCCCCCAGATCCCACCTTGACCGGCTCTTCAAGCCCAGGTGAGCTGCAAATCTGCCTGAGGCCAAGTTTGCAGGCTCCAGCTCTGGCTATAGTCCCAGCAAAGCAGAGTTGTGACGTTGTCCTCTCCTCCTGRGCTGACCTGCAGGGTCAGCCCAGCTGCATTTCTTCCCATCTGCCTTGGGCTGACCTAGGGAAAGGTTGTCCAGCCAGTGTAATCCAGGAGATGTTGTTCAAGATGCACACAGGTCTCAGGGGTGGGGAGCAGTGCCCTTCAGCAGAGGGTGTAACAAACTGCTGAAGAAGTGACAGSACTTTAATGCCTCCTAACTATGTGTGCCCAAAAATATGTCTGTGCCTTGCTGCTGAGCTCTGAGTCCTTGGGAAGAGCACTGCATCAACACGGGGAATTGTTTCGTGTCCCCAAGATATTTCCAGTGCCTTTGCTTAGCTTAGCTTTGCTTAGCACTGTGCAGAATAAAATGCCCTTATATGCCAATGTGGGAGACACTTCATAATGCCCTGAGAAAGATCTTATCCTGCAGCCTAATGGTAAGATCAGAAGAATTCCCAGGAATTCCCATTACCAGGAACCAACCCGTTGATCCTGCAGTGGAAGTTGCACAGGATGCATCTATATGCAAGACCCAAGATGTCCTTCAGGGTGACATGTGCTTTGCCACAAAAAGGCTTTAAATCTCTAATGGGAAAGTGCACTTTGTTCCTTTCTACGAACACAGTAAAAGGCTTTAAATAATAGCTGTTCGTGTGGCCCTGAAAAAGGTTGCTGTGTGGCTGAACTCTATAAATCTGGACATTTGCTGAATTGATTTTGCCAAGAAACATACAACAGCTGAAAAATGAGCTGGAGGGCTAAGGCAGTGGTTGCTTGCAGATGCCATTGCTGCTGCTGCTGCTGCTCTGCAGAGCTTTGTTCCTCATTTAAAAAAAAACATTAATGCCCTCTGTAGCAGTGGGAAGTTTACCTATATCTCGAGGAATTCCTGGGTGAAGCCAAAACATTCTCACTGTGCAGGAACAGGATGGGCTTCAACCTAGTCACGGGGAGAGAAGAGAAGAGAAGGAGAGTTGAATTAGATGCAAATCCAGGTCGAGTGCCATGATTCATTCCACTCTGGTTATGAGAGCAGAGAGCAGCTGCTGTCTCTTGCTTCCACAGTTGATGAGCATGGTGTGGTTTGGGGTTTTTTTTTTGTTGTTTTTCTTTCTTTTTTTTATTTTTTTTTTTTAGTTTTGTTTAATTTTTCTGATAAGCTGGTGTAATTAGAATGCTCTTGTTTTGCCAGTAGCATTCCCTTATGCAATACTGGTTATACCAGTATGGATTTATTCAAGGAATAAACAAACCACCAAATTATTTTTATTTTTTTCTTAATGAGGATATTTATGCACAAAAGGAACCAAGCTGGTGACTGGGAGAGTTTAAACTCATGTCTGTGCTTTTAGACATACAACTTCACAAGCAGATGAGTGCTAAGAGCCTTCCAGTGCAGTGGCTCTGCTTGTGATCCAACAGCACTGAGCAGCTTCTCCGTGCACCTCTGGAACCAATGGAGAGTCTGTGCCCCTGGACACTGACATGCTGCATGTGAGCAATTTCATTTAGCCCATTTTTGATGAGCTGAGCAGCTCCCAGGCCTCGCTGACACTATTTACTAGACCTCAAGGGTAAGATACTCTGTCCTGCTCTATTTTTTCCTGACCCTAAAATGATGCTGAGGGCACAACCCACACACATCTTCTGGAGGGGATTCCCTTGCTGTTAGAGACTCCAGAATCACCTGGGTCTTGTGTTTTCTTCACTCCTGGCACAAGGGGATGGATTTGGGCGAGAAACCAAAAGATCTTAGCAGTTTGCCTGTACTATTAAGTCAAATCTGCATAGCAARGTCTCCTAGCATGGAACATCCCATTTTCATTTTGGTAATCTCAGTGAACATTCGAAGAAAAGGGAGTTCACAGCTGCCTGTTGGAAATGGGTCTTTCCAGGAATTGTTTGGGACAGTGCTTGTTTGCATGAGCACAAACCAGTCAGGGACTGTGCCCATGATCTGAAAGAATGGCTCATCGAGTTCCACTAGCAGGGAACRTTTCCTGGCACTGCTTAATTTACCAGCACAGATGAAGCCAGAAATAGCAAGAACCCTGTATTTTGCTCCTCTTCTGCTTGCTTGGTGAGAGAGGCGTGTTCTCCATTTAATGTCTGTGCAGGAGCTATTTGTATTCTTCCGTTCCCTTCAGTCTCTCACATGGTGTGGTGGAATATTCATCTTTTATTATCTTGTACCCTTGTTTCTGTGTAGAAGTCCTGAATGCAAATCGTCTGTGCAGTCAGACAAAGTGAAACTGTCCTGAAAGAAGACTCTGAGACGCCACCTTAGAAGAACCTGCCAGCCAAGGTGTGTAGGTAGTGCGGAAATGAYGCAAGGTCACAGCCAGGCATCTTAATTGCTCTTTCTTCTTTGTGCAGGGCTACTTGAACCCCTTGACAAGAGGAAAAGAGATACATTGTGTTCCCTGGAAGTGTTCAAGACCAGGTTAAATGGATCTCTAAACAACCTGGTCTGATGGAAAGTGTCCCTGCCCATGGCATGGGGTTGGAACAGGATGATCTTTAAGGTCCCTTAACCCAAATAATTTGATGATTCTGTGATTCTCTGATATTCAAGTTTTCAGCAGCTTTCAGGCCAGGGCCCACTTGTCTTGTCTGAAACCTCCATCCCTGGCCATTGGAAAGTCATAATTTGGAAACCAAGTGATGGACCAGGAAACAGAGTAAAGATGGTGCAGGACTGACTGTTCCTCTTGAGCGAGCTTTTCCCACCAATATGGAAAAAAGCCCTCCCTCCATCTTTCAGTATTTCAAGCTGCTGAGGACTTGTTTCTAAGTCACCGTGCCCAGTGATGGATTCACAGCATGCGATCTCTTTTAAAACGCTTTGCGGACGATTTTAGCAGCCAAAATGTGACTATTGTTCCAGTAAAATAACCTTCTTCGTTTCCAGCCAGAGCCTTTTATTTCTCTATAAATATTGACAGGAAGGGTGACTCAAAAGATAACTGTATCCAGGACTGTTCCTGCTTTGGATCCCACTGTGGTCAGTCCTTACCATCATGTTGTTGTTATGCTTGCAAGGAAAATGTGGTGAGCCAAGCACGTTTCTTACATGTTATCCGTGAGCCAGGAGTTGATGCTACAGTGAAGAGTCCTCTGAGTTTGCTTTATCTGAATATGTTGGGGTTTTGACCTCAGAAAAATACAAATAAACTTGAGGGGAGAGGAGAGTTTTGTTGTTAAAGCTGGAGCATGTCAGCTCCTCTCTCCTCCTTCCCGCACAGCACGTGGCAGATCCCAGTCCCATCTCCTGTGGGCTTTGAGCCACCAGCACAGGGGAGCAGTTCCAGCAGGAGAGGCTGAAGGGACACCTGCAGGACAAGCCATGCTGGCAGAGAGGACATGCTTATTCAGATGCTTCCTTGAAAGCCTGAGCTGCAATGAACTGTCACTTTCCAAATACAAAAATGTTATCAGAGAATTCCCATCCAGGCACAGTGTGGATGTGATTGCCGCAACAGGCACTCCAGAAATGACAGGAGCCCTTTTTATGTGCAAAGATCATTTCTGCACGATTCTGGCTGTTGGGGTGAAGATGTCTGCCACCTTCCCCTGTGGTTTTGGAGGAGAATTTAAACAAACTACTTTTCAAGATCAGGCTGTACTCTCCTTCCCCCTCCCCCTCTTCCCACTGATGTTTTTACCTCAAAGTCTTGGGGCTGTGAGAGGTGACAGTTGAGTCTTGTGGGCAAACAGCTTCTCTCTTTCAAACAAGGCAACTTTTGAAAACAAAGCATGACAGGAAAAAGCTGACAAAACCAAATGCTCTTTTCATGGGGACTTTTACTAGACCACCTTCACTTTTTTTGCTGCACCTTCGACAAGACACAAATAATTTCAGCTCTGATAAAGACCCAAGCCATAGTTATGCAGAGTGTTMCTCTCGTTTGCTTGCTTTGCTTTCTTATTTAGAAAAGGAAAAGGGGTGTGTGAGAGGCTGAAAATACTAATTTTCCAAGTGTCCCTGTGCAAGATGTATTTGAATACCAAACATGATCTGTAGATCTTGAACCGATGAAATATTTAGTAGTCCTTTGTGACATTGATTCGAAATCTTTTTAAGACTGGAAAAGATGGTTCTTGCCAGACCCCCATGCAACACAGGGAAGAGGTTTGTGGTCCAGAGCCACTTTGTGTCTGGTTTTTAGTATCTGATTGAACTACAGCATTTTCTGTTAGAACATGCTCAGTCTTCATTTAAAATCCCTGGATGATGGAGAACCCACTGTATCCATAGATATGTTGTTGCAACGGTTCATTACCTTTGCCATCAGAAGGTGTGTACATCATTTCTATCCTGAATTGGTGGGATTCATCTTACCTAAGTTTGGGTGTTTACAGTGCACACATCCACAGCTGAGCTGTTTGCCTGAGAGTACTTTCAGATTCAAAGGGGGAAAAAAAAAAAGCACTTGGTGGTGGTTTCCATCTTCGCTATCTTGTCTGCTTGCTTTAGGCTGGGAGGAATCTCACTGTTGGCTGGGGATCTATTGGCAATATCAAGGCCTRGAGTAACTAAACTGAGATGTGGTTGTCTACACTCAGACAAATGCTGTTTAACACATCTATCTAACATCTGGCTGCTGCCAGCTCTTTCTCTGGTGTTCACCTGCAGCCCCCACACAGAAGGAGAAGGGACACTGAAGTCACTTGTTACTGTCTTGGATAGATTGAAGGGATTGTTATTTCTGAGTATTTTCCAGATTTCTTATCATGGGAGCTTTTCCCTGATCTCTTGCCAGTACAGAAACAGCCTCTGTAAGGAGAAGGTTCCCAGACCTGTCCTGCTYGTGTGCAGGTAAGGCAATGCTCACTGCTGCACACACTGCCAGATCTTTCCCCCTTTTTACACACCCAGAGTTAATATTTGCCTTCTGAGCAGTGCACAGCACTGGGAATTCATTCTGCCTCCACATCATCCAGGGAAGTTGTGATTATTTATGTCCCTTTGARAAAAATCATCCCTGATGTGCCAGCRTGTACCAACCCTGCACAGAACTGGGTTGTTCATGTGAGCCACAGTGGGCCATGAGCTCTTCATTTGCCTTAATTACCTGGTCCTCTCTCCCTTTTTCATCTGTTTGTTTAGTGTTGTCAACACATGCTACCTAGAGTGATTCCATTTTCATTTTGTCTTACATTCTTGCTGAAGTCACCAAGAGCACGGACCTAAGGACAGGTCTCACCTCTGGAATTAGTCCCTAGGGATGAGAATTCCCCAGTTTGAATAAACTGCCCAGCTCTGCAGAGCTCGAAGAACTTTCCTGCTGCTTGTTTTGAACAGATGTCCTGCTCCTTCCACTTGATGCCCCCGAATCTTGTGTTGGTAAAAAAACCTGACCATATTCTCATTTACATTTTACTGCTTCTGGACAAGCCATGCACAGGAGAAAGGACTTGATTGTGAAATGGATTTGATATCTCCACTCCTTCTGCCAGCCTTGAGGCCTCAGAGAGCTGACCAGCAATGGAAGGATTAGCACACACCCTCCCCTTCCCACCACAGCCTGTTCCCCTCGTGCAGATATTTTCGCCAGGGTGGGTGCCATATCTAATCACACTTCCACCAGGCCAGGTTGTTTTGACAGAAAGACTCGAATGAAGCAACAAAAGCCACTCAGTGAGAAAAGAAAAAAGGCTTTTCATGGTCCCCACACTAAGTATCTGCTGTGCAACACACCCCCCTCTCCCCCAACCACAGATCCTATCAGGCTGGACTGAGAGGTGCCTCGCTGTTCTTCTCTATAAGCAGTGCACATGCAGCAGTTTTGGAGTTTATAGACTACTTTCTTTTCGGTAAGAAATCTCCAGATCTCTGCACTGCAAAAGGTCACAAATTCCGAATCCTTAATAAGAAACATAGCAGCAAAAGTTACTGGGTAAAGGAGCAGAGAGCTCCAACAGCTCTGGCATGCTGTGCCAGATGGGAAAGACACTCTGTATGTCCTGGTGGCAATCAAGGCCATTTCCTCTCCAAGGATGGGATATGCAGAGAAATCCAGGGAAATTTATCTGCTCTAACCTGGCTGGCTGCAAGGCTTGTGACTCTCTGCACACCAGAGTCATGAGGAGAGATTGGTATGGTCAATGCTAAGAAATAGGTATTGCAATCAGATTTAGGCCTGCTGGAGTCTTCTCCATCTGTAGACRTTCCTGCTCAGGCATTATGGGCATTTGGACTTGGCATTGCATCATCCTGAAATTAAACTTAAAAAAGTGAGTCTGGCAACTGGAAAGCTTTGTGTCTCAACTCTGTCCTCAAAAATGTTGACCTCTGCCTCCATTTTGTGAGGCTGGTTTGTTACAGTCAAGACTAAYGAGGAGGAAAACTGGGTTTATTTTTGCAACATCCCCTTCTCTGCTTTCCATGGTGCCTGGTTTGGGTGTCCCCTTGCAGCCAGGACAGACAGCTTGGGGAAAGGACAACCCCTTCAGCATCTGAGTCCTTCAAAATTCAGCTACACAGGTGATGCCCAGCATGCAGGTCCTCCCTGTGCCTGTGGAGGAAGAGGGTGAGGATTTAAACACATCCATGCCAAGCCAGTCCCGTGTGTGTGTCCTTCCTGGAAATACCAACCCAACATGTGGTCTCCCAGACTGTAGCTCTTGTGAGAACCTCAAAAGCACCGGCAAAAGGAACAAGAAAGAAACATCTAAACAGCCTTATTTTCAAAGTGAGGCAAAACTATKGTCTCCGGTCCTGTTTGATGCTGAATTCCCAGCGACTGCTCCCCGCCCCTGCGCTGTGCGTTCCCCTGTGGGCTGTCAGATCACACCAGATGATGCTCGGGGACAGGAGGGTGGGAAAAGAGAAACAAAGAAAGAATTTCACCGCCCAGCTCCTGATATCCTCACACTGAGGCTGGGGGTTTGTGCCAGGTACCGTGCTGTTCCTGCAAGAACCAAATTGTGGTCCCAGATAGGAATAAACCTGAAACAATGGCACGAACCCATCGCCTCTGAGTTGGTGTTTGAATCAGAGCATGAGTGGGGAGCTGGCAGAGGGTGGGGGGGGGGGGGCACGGGGAGCGTCAGATAATTTATGGGTAAGGTCCTCAAAAGAGCTCTGTTCCCACTCGGGACAATGGGAGCTACTGGGGGCTCCGCGTGCACTTACCAATCCGGTCACGTCAGCACCAAGCCCCCGATGCGGTTTATGAAGAATTCCCTTCAGTGTGACACTGACCTCTAAAACAAACAGAGTATTGCGGCGGCTGATGCCCCATTCATCACCGGGCGACAATGGGAGCCGGGCCCGTGAGCCGACAGCGCTGCCTKCGGGGCGGGACTGAGCCGCTCCGAACGCTCCGTACCAGCCCCGCGCTGCCCCGCGGGCACGCTCCGGCCCCATCCCACGTGGAATCCTCCGTGGGGGCCTCGGGATGCCACAGCGCCGCGGGGAGGCCCTGTTTCACGGCACAGGGATGGGTTGGGCTGCAGGGTGGGACTGCCCGAGAGAGCCAGGGAGGCAAAGGGGTGGGAAAGATGAGGAGGTCCAGGATATTTTCTCACCTGGGAGTGTCTCACTTTGCAAGAGGTGTCTTCTCACTCTGGGCTGAGAGAGGGGGCAGTGCTGTCGCTGGAGGAGAAAGGATGCCTGAGGGGTCTGGATAGGGTCCTGCTCTGTGCACTGGTGGTGGAGACCAAGAACTGCGAGCATAATACAGCTGTGGTGAGAGGTGATGGAGAGGCAGGGTAGGGAGCTGGGCAGGAAGTCTTGCTGGCCATGCTGTGCCATTGAGGGGTAGGCATCTGCAAGCAGACCCCAACAGGGGCACTAGAACTAGAACTCACTAGCCAACACTCGTGGCTTCTCTTTTGCGGTCATCAGCTCCAGGATGAATTTTCTCCAGCTGTTTCTGCTGCCCACAGCTCTCTGTTGCTGTTCCTATGCATGAGGATAGAGGAGATGGCTGGAGGCAGGAGAAAACCACCATGTCAGGCTTCAGAGGAACGTGCAGGGGCCATTTGATGTCCCTCTGTAGGGTCCCAGGCCAGAGGAAGGTTTTCTTCCCCATCCCTAAGCCAGGCTGGGCAGAGCATTAAAGCATGAAGGTGCATATGCTCACTTTGCTGGATTTTTTTTTTCATTCACRTCCTCCATCAATGGTTAATTCCTCCTGAATGAGCCTTGGACAGTCTGGTGATTGCATTTGCTGATCACGTCTCTGGATCACAAAAGCAATCACAGTTCTACATATGTTCCTCATAAGGACCTCTGAAAATGACCAAAGTGAATATGCAGGGAGTCATTCCCACGAGCAGATCCTAGCAAGAGGAGTGCAACTACAGAGATTCCTCGAAAAAATCGCCTGTGTATGTACAGATGTGTACGCTCACACTTTTAACAAGCCTGGTCTTATCTAGGCAGGCATCAGGCCTCAGAGAAATGCTCCCACACATTTTCAGAGGGTGTTTCAGGGATTAACTCTGCCAAGGACTTGCCTCTTGGAGAAAGTGGTCTTGTGCCGGTGCCTGCAAGATTGTAATGCGCAACATTATCTTTCGACAGACATCTGTGTTAACAACTGAAATGAAATGATGGCACATTAAAAACTTTACTGTGCTGTTGCAAAACACTTGCCAGAAAAACCCTGAGCTGCTGCTGTAGGTTACTCTGAATCATGCCTGAAAATAGCATATCCAGCATTACTTGGAAGCAGGCACACGGTCGCTGGCAAATCTAATTATCTCCTGGGAAATAAAGCACCAGTGCCTGTGTGAAAGGCTCAGAGGTGAGTGCAGGCATTGTCCCAACATTCAGGGGAACGATACGTGGGCTTGTGATTTCTGTAGGTCGTGAAATCACAGTGCCCTTGCCAAGTGTGCAGTTGTCTGATCATGTGAGGATCACCCACCTACYGCTGGCTTGGCCTGCGAGGGATCTCAAATAAACCAAGCAAGGGCGACACTGTGAGAATTCCTGTCCTGATTTCCCAGCTCAGTGCTCAGAGAGGGACAGTGCTACGAGGGTGAAATGACTCATCTGGTCAATCGGGGTTGTTTCAGCACCTTTGATACTGGTAGGTGCAATTTGCGCCTTCCTTCTCCTCTGAGTTGTTCCCAGGAAGTGTCCATCTGTCCCCAGGGTGGCAAAGGGAGGCTGGTGCCCTGCTCAGCTGGCTGGAGGGTAGGACACAGGGCTAAGGGACACATGAGGATATCCTACACAAGTGGAGCAGCATCRCTGTGGCTGCTGAGGCACTGCAGCAAAGCCTGGATGGTGAGCTCTGAATTAGGGACCAAAGGCATTCCTTCTATTCTGGAAAACTCTCTGGAAAACTCTAGAGTATGGGAACACCACAGGGAAAGCCTCACTGGATGAGAGATGAGAATCAAAGGTTTGCAGGAGACCTGTGATGTTTTGGAGTAGCAGCTGGAGACCAGAGAGGACTTGTAGGGCACACGAAAGGACAATGCCTGATACACGAGCAACTGAATCTGGCCACAGCTATCATAGAAGACAAGAGTGGAAACAGCTCAGAGGTTATGACATCTGCCTGAAAAGGTCTACAGGCATGTGGAGAACTAGGAAAGAAGATTCTAGAGACATTTGAAATACCTGATGGCATCCCACCTGAATGGAACAAAACAGCACAGAATGTTTGTGGCTGGGAGCTGCATCTCCCTTCATATCAGGTGATGTTAAAGATGGTTTGACCAAAGGCAGGTGTCCACCCTGGGGAAGCTGAACAGCTCTCTAGAACCTCAGCTCTGTTAACTGGCTCTTTTTTCACTGCAAGAGACATTTAGATGCCAGACACTTACAGATAAGTGCTTAAATTGAATCTGTGGCTATCTTAATCTCAGGGAATTGCTGCTGGTCCCAGCAGCATGAAGAACCGTGACACAGACTTGCAGAGGTGGTCACAGCACCAGGGAGGACGCAGTGTCTGGGGGAAATGATTTTCATAGTGGGGCTGGTGAACAGCATGTGCTGAACAGCTCACTCCCCTCGCAGGCATATCCCAAAGAGTTACAGACACAAACCACAGGGAAGGTCCCTAATTTTCTTCATCCCTTCAACATTCCATGTGAGAACTACAAATTGTCCAACACTGGCCAAAATGTTATTTCTCAGGATTGTTTATTCTCAGGATTTTTTTTTTCCAGGATTGTTTCTTGAAGATTTTTTGATAGACTGTGCTAAGAATAACCCTAGTGAGAAAGATGTGGTTTGACTGAGTGAAAGGCAGCCCACTGTCCATAGAAGTTTTGCTATCAATGTCTGAGAGGTTTATTAACATYTGAGCACTTAATATGTGTGAAGCTCCCAGAACAGTGAGCTGGGCTTGGTAATGTGGTGGAGAACAACCTTGTCACTGTGGGGAATATTCGGTATTTCATGCTTTTGTAAAATTCACAGTACTCTCAGAAGCTCTCTGACTTGAGTCTAGAAGTTGCTGCCATCTGAACTACTGGCAGTGAGATTGCAAGTGCTGTGGTTTTTTTCTCTGTGCCATGTTCCAGGCTCATTGTTAGAGGACATTGTGTCCAAACCATCTCCTGGCCTCTGCTCTATTTCACATCAGCAAAGCCAAGCCTTCAAACTTAATCCCTTGACCAAATTTCTTGAGCCCTCCTRTTTTTTTGGCCTGAGCACCAGCGGCTCAGTTTAACCTTTTGCAATAATGCAACACTCCCTGGGATAACGCCTGAAGTCTCTGCCTGGTTAGCAATTATTTAAATACTCTGTTACGAATAGGATCAAAGCCTTCTCTTATTGAAACACTCCATTCCCGATGCCAGAAGTTGTCACCGCATGACAAATGGATTGCCCGCTCTCTTCTCACGAGTGTGCTCTAACCAGACAGGGCCGGGCAGCCTGTGGGATGGGGGAGTTTAATTAATAACAATATTTAATTTCTACAATGGAGCACTTAGGGGAGGATGAATATTGCAGCGGCTGTGATGTGCCTGCCTCCGGCGCCCGTTTGTGAGGCTCCACCAGCAAAGAGCTCGGCCGCGTGCCCCGCGTCGCCGGCTCCGGCTCCCAGAGTTCCGCGGAATATTTTCAGCCAGGACAATTTTTTTTCTTTTCCTCAGTTACTGAGCAGCAGAAGTGTCATCGTTCCTCCAACTGATAGTAACTATGGAAACCGTGACATCACCGCCGACATAGCGATACATAAAAATTCAAGCGGCTGGGGACCGGTTGCTAGGAGAGCTCCGCTCGGGAAAGTCATCGGGCAGGCAGCCAAGGGACGGGAGTCTGCTGAACATGTTGTACTTCACCCTGGTGATTTTACCCTCCTCCCACTATTTTCCCTTTCACATGCAAAGCTTTTTTTTTTCTCCCCCCCTTCACTCTCTTTTTTTTTTTTTTTCTCCCTCACGATATTCAGCCTTAAATTATCTCAGGGGTTTTTACAACGGGCTAATGAGCTGGTGGAGTAGCTGCACGTTATAACAATGTGCACAAGGTCAGGAAAGAAAGCCACATACTGTACTTAACATCAAGCAAAAGCCGTCATCTGCCACCTTTGTAGCACCTGAGTTATCATAAACATGCATTTTTGAGTCACTTTTGGACAAGYGTTTTTCACTAAGCTTTATGTATACATAAATTAGCATAAAAGCTTGACTAAAAATCATCAGAGTTAAAGGTGACTTGAACCAAGGATTAGAAGTGACCTCTGTAGTGGGTAAAACCTCATATKACAACTGGTCTGAATTTGGGAAGTGGAGGTTTTCCAGCAGTCTGACTCACACCTGGTTTCCAGGGAGCTGGTGCATCTCATCTGGTGGTTTTGGACCACTGGTGGTCAAGGGAAACAAATGAGGCAAGTCTTGTAGGGCGAGACATTACTTTTTATTAGACCAGAATTGATTTATTAGACCAAAAGAGTTAGAAAAATCAACCAACTAAGGAAACCCTTCCCCGGGCTCTGCGAGGATTTATTGAGGCAGCTCACTTGCTCATTCCAGCATTGTTGGTTGGCCTAATGAGGGATCTTGCACACAGATCTGGTCCCTTGCCTGTGGGTGCATCTCTCTGGGACAGACCTGCAATAAAGRACAACTGGGGTGTCTATGCCTGGGCGCAACGGATTCAGGGGTACGGGTTTAAATCTGTGTTTCTATATATATATAGATATATACTTTTCTTTTCTTTCCTCCCAGACTGAAGCATCACTTTTAGAGGAAGTTGTGCAAGTAGATTTTCACATGACCACCCAAGTACCAACAAATGACACGATCTTAATAAAGGCAATATTCAGACTGAATAGTCCTGGTAACTGACCAAACAGTGGAGTGGTGTTGAGGAGCTTTGTCTAGGAAATACTCATCAAAATTATTCGGTAAAGGTTTTGGTATTTTTTTCTAGAAACTGTGTGTGCAAAATTCTTAGAATGTAACCAGAGACTGAGAAGGAAACAGAAAGGGGGAAAAAAAAAGCTGTTGATTAACTTATTTTCAGATAGTCTGATTCCGGGGAAATGGGCCCTCAGCACACCCAAGGCACCCACACAAACCCAGACACAGCCTGAAGATGCACGTGAACATCACGTGAACGTGAAATAAAAATGAAATTATTTTAATTTTTATGAGCCAACTTGTGACCTATTAAACAGGTAGTATGTATTGCTCTGGATATAGCTGAGATTTGACTAATTCATGTTTATTAAATGTACATGATAATGTATATTAGGCATTGCGGTCTTTCTACCCAAGATAGTAGAAATTTGGGTTAAAAAGGCGTCTTCTGGTATGGAAGGATGTTTGCTGTAAGTGCATCAGGCTGCTTAATGAAAATGAACTGATAACTGTCTTCCATTTTGTCCGGAGGTGTGTGCATTTCTATGGGATCAAACTATTGTTTTCCCAGAAGACCTTTAGGGAATGTGAAGTACTTTGGACAAGCTGCTGCGTATTTCGCTGCCATTTTATCTTAATCAACAAGGATTATTCTTTAGCCATCTTGATGAAAAACAACAAAAAGTTAACCAAGAGTCTCTCTTAATAACTATGGCCATAGCAGGATTTGAACTTGCCTTCCCTAAAATAAGGTAGGCATTTTATTATCCATTAGGATACAAGTTCTCTGGCTACATTCCATGGGAATTTAAAGGCGTTAAATTAGCTACAGGAGGGTTTCACTATTGTTCCCTAAATGTAATGGAAGCAGATTTAAATTTACAAGGGGAAAAGCTAATAATTAAAAATTGAACATAAGGGCTATAAAGTACAAAATGGGCTCCCTTGGACTGGGTTACAAAACTTCATGAAAAGTGGAGCTCCTGCTGTGTTATGCTTTTCTAGAATGACTTAAAAAAAAGATTTCTTAAAGGTGCTTTTTGTTGCAAATTAATTGCTTGTGGCTTCCATGGATCTTACAGCATATAAAGATGTCCCCATTGTGGTTTCCATTGATCATTTCATTGAGAGTTCCCCCCCTACTTCTTCTTGTTACCAAAATTACACACAAATTAAGAGAAGTGTTGGGGAGGAAGTTGTGAGAGTTACTAATGCCCCAGATCTGTCAGACCTAAGGACTTAGGGCACAGATCACAACACGCTGAAGTTCCCTCTCAGATTTCATGCATTTGTCCCTTTTCCACACAATGTCCCATGGGCCACTGGCAGCCACTCATCCCAGTAGGTATCATGGTCCTCATCAGTGTGGGCTCTGTGATTCATTGGGATTGGGTTGTTTGATCTACCTATATGAGCCCTGAAAATAAAGAAAATAAATACCCCTAGAGCTGGAGACAAGCTGGAGAAAGGTCTGATAGCAACGCAGGATCCTCCAGCAACCTGGCTGGTGACAGAGAACTACCAAGGGAACTCATCCTCACTTTCTTCCTCCACCAGGAATTCCAAATGTGCAAGTGATGTGAAATCTCAGCAACCCCAGCTGCCCAGGCAGAAACGCCACAAGGTCTCAGAACTCCCTTACTGGGAAGAAGGGCCTAGAGAATACCTTGTTCTTGGTGTGTTTCTCCTGCCATGGGATTTTCCTGTCTGAATTTTAGCCTGTTCATCAGATAGCTTCCTTCTCAGAAACTTCTCTTCCATCTTTATCATCTATGCAGTTTCATTCATCTCCTCATTCCCCTTTTCTGCAAGCCACCAGTTTGTTGTTATAATTTCTAACATTTAATCATTGCAAAATCACTTCTTCAGTTTCTCTGACTCTCGTCATTTCTGTCAAATAAGCAGTTAAATTGTGCTGCCTTCTAGGAATCTTTCTTTCYCTAGTTCTCCTTTTTTCACTGAATTTTTTCACTCCCCTAAACTTTACTCTGATCAGACTGAATTTCCTCCTGTCTTTTCACTCCTAGTGTGTTTTCAACCAGATCTTATAAACTCCTGGTCTCTTGGGACAGGTAACTTGATATGAAGAACATCACACTATTAGTGAGAGGGTTTTGAAATGCCTATGRGGAAAAGAGAGTTATCCAGGCAGCCACTGTTGTGGCTTCAATAGCACTTCATGCACAGGAACATTTTTGAAGGGGATGGTCATTTTAAGCCTACAGGAAATAAAAAATACAGAAAATACAGAAAATGGGACACAAAGCAGGGTGGGGTTACCAAGGGTAATCCCTGGAGTTTACTTGCATAAGATAAGGATGTTTACAGAAAGGTTGTGCATGGRAGTTAATCCCTGTGGGTGTAAATGTATTCTCTGATCTGAAGGATGCTATGAGACATCAATGTTAGTCAGGTCACTCATGGTTGGAATTGGGATATCTCTCCTACTGATCCCATAACAAAAGGGGGCTGAGCAAGAAATGGGGAGCTTTTTGCTGAGCAAATGTGACATCTTTGTTCCACTGCTTCGGCAGAGACTCTGCTTCATCTTGTTTAGCACTCCTCTGCAAATGAGCTGCTTAAAAATATGGGTTTCCCTTCTCCTTTTGGAGAGGGACAACAAAAGTTGAAAGATTTTGAGTTTCAGCTTAAATTCCAGGAGGAGGAAAAGCAGGAATGGAAATCTGTTATTTACTGTTACACTGCTGGTWTATATCAACATATATGACTAAGTGGCACAATCTGGGCTCAAACTTTCATAATCAAGAACTGATCATTTCTGAACGGAGAAGAAAGTTTCACCCAGGCTTCTTGGTCCCTGGCATGAGGACTTGGTACTTGCAGAAGGTAAGGACTGGGAAGTTGGTGCAGTTCTCAAACAAAGCTGCTGGCAGTCGGCAGGGCTGGAGGGGACTTGTGCAACAAACTCTTTGCTCGCTGAAGATCAGCTTCTACCACTTGCTCCCCCAGCACATTAATCATTAGCTGGAGGTGGATGGAGGGGAGGAGATGTAAGTTCAGGCTTTAACAGAACTTTTACGTGTTGAAATTTTTGATCAGTTAAGAGATAAGAGGAGATCACAAAACCACAGGACGTGTGGAGTTGGAAGGGACCCACAAGGATCATTGAGATTTAAGGCTGTATTTGAGAGGTTTTCAATGTCACTGAATTTGAGAAGAGCAATTCAGTCTGACTGCTAGTGAAAGCACCCCTGTGTCAGCCAGAAGAGATCCTGTAGTTCACTATTCAACGGCAGCTTTTTTCCATGGACTGGTGGGGATCAAGGACCTGGTGGCCCAAGGTTGTAGAAAGTCTCATTGTCTCACTGATTTATTGAATTTTGCTTGCAAGGATATCCTCCCCTGGGCTGTCAGACGAGCAAAGTGGTAGAATTATCAGTTCTATCCAGAGCAAGACAACTTCAACCCAGAAAGTCAGTAGCCCCAGACACTATTCTGGTGTCTCCCATGGGTTCTTCGGGTTGCCATTTCTCCTCCCTCTCTCCAGTTTCCCCACATGCAGTGAAAAGGTTCCAAAGCCACTTCCCCATGGAGCAGGAACACAGAGAAGGAAGTCACCCCACAGTCTTTTCGACATCCCATGGTGCCATGTCCTGTCAGCAGCAGCAGGTGGGTGGACACAATGAAGCTGCCAGCCTACATCCAAACCATCCATTCCCAACACATCAGGCTTTTCCAAACCCGCGTTACCTGTGTGCGACTCAGTGAAGGCAGCAATCCTCGGACAGAAAGCCTGGGGTGATTTCACTGTGCAGAGTGTTTCAATTGACAGCCAACCAGACTCCTGCTCAGCATTCAGCATTTTATTTTTTATAAGGAAATAAATGGCAAAATTCCCATGATCTTCAAAGGGACATTTGAGCTCTGAGTCCGTATGTAAAGCATTACTATTAGATGGAAATGCTTGCTGGGATCTGATATTGGTGAGATTCAGAGTTTTATTCTTTTAACTGCTGTATTTTATTTTATTTTATTTTATTTTTTATTTTATTTTACTTTAACCCGTCAAATTAACTTTTCAGTTTATTCAAATACAGAAATATCTGTTCCAGCACAGTTTAGTCTATGATTCTTTCCATACCATGAAAATCCAGAGATTTGGATCAAACTGTATCCCTGAACAGCGACTCGGGAAGAGATGGGTGGTGGCGGACTCAGCTCTGCTTTGCAGCGCCAATCCCAATCTCAAACATGATCGCCTCCACATGTTGCAGACGGAATCTCTGCTGAAACAGAGGGGTGGGTTTGCTGGGGAAGCAGCAGGCCAGAAAAAAACCTCTGACACCATCAGGTGAAGCCGTGCTGGAGGCAGGGAAGCAGTGACRGCACTCCCTGGCGTGGCTGCAGCTGCGGGGGACGCGGGAAGGGGCTGGCCCAGCAGCACAGCGCGCATCTCGCGGCTGAGCCCAGCCCTCGTGAAACCGCCGTGCCGTGGCTGCCAGGCCAGTCCCACGTGCGAGGGTGGGACCCCTGGATGCCCCAGGAGCCGGCAGCTGCATCGTAGCCTGCTGCCTTCCCCCGGGGCCCCCCTCACCTGAGCACACGCTCCAGCGCAAACGCGAACGCGGGCCGGGATCCTCCAARGGGCTGCCAGCCGCTGCCGGCTGATTTATGAGTTGCTGTCAGATGCAATGCGATAGGAGGAGGTTTTCGAGCTTCCCAGGTGGCTCTGAAGAACCCTCTCTAGGTCAAGGCTGTTGGTGGTAAGTGCCCTTGGCTAGTTACAGCTTGGAAAATTGTGCTTTCCGCAGCCGAGCTTCTGAAGGAACCTGAGACCCGGCGGAAATGGATGGGCRGTGATTCCTCATGACCCATCTCTTGCAGACGGGAGCTGGATGGCTGGGGGCAAGTTATTCCCTAACTGAGCACTACAGACGTTGCTGCTGCAGCTGACCCAGCAGGCCCAGTTAGGGACCGTGGCCATGTTCAGCCACATGAACCAAAACCAAAGCACTCGTGTGTGCTTTGAGGGATGGTGGTGAATACAGCAAGCAGATGTGAGGGCGAGGGGGAAAGGAAAAGCTGCCAGAGAGCCTCTTGCTGTCCTCCGGAGCACCTGCTTGTGGTCACAGCTGGGAGGCGAGTGSTTGACCCAGGGACTGCTCCAATACAGTGATTTCTTTGTGCCTGGTTYGAGACCGAGCAGGGTTCAGCAGCAGGGTGTGCAGTGCCACGAGCAGAGGGAGAGGCAGAAGCTCAGTGTGTCTCCCCACTTGTTCCATTTCAGAGCAATGTAGAAACCCAGAGAGATAATAAATCCCACCCATTTGCCCATGGATACGTCTCCAAGGGCCAATGCTAGAATTACAGTTTCTAAGCATGAAATCACAGAAGATCCTGAGTTGGAAGGGAGCCACAAGGACCATCGAGTCCAACTCCTGGCCTTGCATAGGGCAACACCAAAAATCCCACCCTGTGCCTGAGAGTGTCGTCCAAACACTCCTTGAGCTCTGACATCCTTGGGGCCGTGACCAGTTCTTTGGGGAGCCTGTTCCAGTGCCCACCCACCTTCTGAATGAGGAACCTTTTCCCAATATCCAACCTTTCCAGCATCTCTGCTGAAAAGCTCCAGACCAGCTTTGCAGGCAGGGCGGGCAGATGGCATCCAGCTGAAGGACTCGACGACACCATTTGTCACAGTAAAGAGCCACCAGACTAGAAGCCACCTCCTTGGCTCATTGCAGCCCTGACACTGCAAGTGGTGAGGCCATATGCTGTCTCCCACAACCTGTGAGTCTGTTCACGTCTCATCAGGACCTGTGCTGAGATGCTCTGAGGCCTCCCTGTTTATATGGCGTGGCTTATAAGCTTCTGCATTTGTCACTCCATGTGCGAGTCTCATGCCAGGTTTTGAGTCTGGGGTAGGTCTCTTTGGCTGCCCAGGAAGGACAGGGTCCTTCTTAGCCAAAACTGCGTCCCTCAGGTTTGATCATATTTTCCGTTCTGGTTTGGATGGCAATCCAGCTTTCAGACAACCTTTTATAAAAACGGCTTTGGTTTCTTTTTTTCCCCTTGGTTTCCTTCTCTCCCTCTTTTTTAATATTTGAATTTGAACAGGTCTAAACTTCCACACCCTGACCCAGACACAGATATGGATCCAGATGTCTGCACTGGGATCTGACCTGCAGCAGGCAAACACGAAGCCCAGGACACACAGAAATATTCCCAGAGCACAAATCCTAGCACTAAATGCTTTGTGAAGCTTGCCTAGAAGTGGGAGTTTTCCTCACAGGGAAAGTTTTCCTCCAGAGGCTCAGACTGCTACAAAAAAAGAGCCCTTTTTGCTGCAAGTGTATCTTTTAATCCATGTCCCTGTATCTGTGCAGAAGTGGAAATGTGCAYGGAAAAATTAAAATATTCACCCAAAAATTAAGTATTCACCAAAAAAAGAGGTGTTCTCCATCAAACCTTTTCAGCCAAATCTTTGCCAATTCTCGCTGCCCAGGTCTGCTTTGTGTAGGGGCCATAGAGACCCCTCAGAGTAAGGGAAGGGGYGCTGGCATGGCTCCATCCTCCTGCACTTATTCCAGAGGGGAATTCCTCACATCCAACTGCTGAATGCCACCGCTGGTGACGGAGGGCAGGGGCCTGAGCTGTGCCAGCCACGAGCAAACCCCGGTGTCCGGCTGCCCCCAGCCCTGGCACGGCCAGGGGAGGAGATGCTGCTGTGCCCGAGCCAGCCAGGGTGGCTGCCAGTGCTGGGGTCAGGCAGGGTCCCTGCTGTGTCCCTCGCAGGGGCCAGGGGCACACTCAGCTGGCCCAGCCACCCCTGCCAGGCTCACGTGGAGCATGGGGTGGCTGTGGCCATCCCATGGCATCCCCAGGGCTGGCAGGGCCGGCTGCCACCGRCTGCCCGCTAATAGGATCAGTGAGAGGCCGGGGAGGGCAGCCAGGGTGGACRCTTGACATCAGCCTGTGTCCCTCTGCCCGAGGAAGGCTCAGCTCGGTGCAGGGGACGTGAGAGGGAAGCTGGAGCTGCCGGGGCATGGAGYGGGATGCAGGACAGGGCCAGCAGCCAGGCTCCCCCGGTCCCTGCCACCTTGGGATGCAGGGCTGGCCTCTGGAGCTGCTTCACGCCGTCCTGAAGCAGAAATCCCTCCTGCAGGAGGCTTGCAGGGAGCTGGGAGTTAAATGCGAGTCCTCCTTGGCCCCCTGCCCAGCGCTGAGTCCAGGCTGTGAGTCAGGGAGCAGGGGAAGGAAGCCAGGGGATGCTGTCATGCTGCGAGGGGGAGTTTGTGCTCCACAGCCTWCCTTACATGTGAGTGGTGCTCAGAGGTGGTTTTTATAGGTGGGAATGCCTCCACTGAACGACACTTCTGGGCTCTGCTGTGCTCCCAGAGACCCRGGAGTCACTGCAAAGAGAAGGCTCCAGGGAAAGGACCCCAACACCGAGTTTAGCTCACCTTACATCCCATCCCTCTGTGTCTGGGAGTGCTCTGCACTCTCCAGGATGCTAAAGATAGCTCATGTACCCTTACATCAGCTGGCCAGCATCGTCTGGTCCTACCAAGTGGACACACCGGACCTGCCGAGCCCTTGGCTCACCTCGGCAGCCACTCTCCACATGACAGCTTTGGAAAGGAAAAGGAGGTGTTCCAAGCCACTTACACATCTCTATGGACCAGGCTGTGAGAAACCAGCTCTTGGCTGCTCTGCATGGGACCAGCTGGAGGTTCTGAGGGAAGCTGGGAGCTGAGGTCATGTAGCAGATGCTGATGTGTGCCCTTGCTGCTGTGGCTGCTACATCATGGGGAGAGGATTAAGGAGCTGTGTGGGGCAGCACCCTTCCCACAGCTAATTAAGTGACTTAATTTTGTTGGGGACAGACTTTTTAGTGGGGCCTGTAGCACAGAACAAGGGGCAATAGTCTTAAACTAAAGGAGGGTAGATCCAGACAAAATATAAGGTTGAATTGTTTCAGGATGAAGGTGGTGAGGACCTGGCACAGGTTGCCCAGAAAGGTGGTGGATGCCTCATTGCTGGAAACATTCAAGGTCAGGTTGGATGGGGCTCTGAGCAACTTGGTCTGGTTGAAGATGACCCTGCTCATTGCAGGGGGGTTAGATGGCCTTTAAATGTCCCTTCCAACCCAAAACATTCCATGGTCCCATGATCCTGTGAAGTGCATCTTGGCCCACTTTGTGTGAATCAGAGGAGAGTACATTAAAGCAAGGTGGGAGACCAAGAGGTGGGATCCCCTGTGGTGAAGTGGGAGGCAGTGCAGGGCTGCTCCCAGCACGGGCAGGGTCTGGGTTCTGCAGTGACTTTGGGTGTGACCCACACCAGGTGCTGTGCAGTCGTGAACTGGATCCAAAGGGGGCTTGACAACAAGCTACAAATCAAATCCATACATCTGGAGAATGGAGTGGCTCTAAGACTCACCAGCTTTGTCTTATTTAAAAATCCCCAAACTGGGACACTCCACAATCCTGACCCCCTTCAGGATGCTCCATCTAGAGAGAGTACAGCATTCCTCTCTCAAAATCACATAAACCCCAGAAACCAGGGATGCTGGCAGCTGCTTGGATAATTTGGCTGACTGAGYGTGACTTTGATTCATTTATTTTTTGAGAGGGAAATATCTGGCTCAACTGGAGACTAATTCCCTCTCTCTCCTGAGATTGTCTTTAATAGCTAAATCTCAGCTCTCTCCCTCGCTCTCATACCTCTGGAAACAATTGAATCAATTCCTTGTTTATAAAATGCCTGTGTTTATGTACAGTTGACAAAATAAAACCTGTCTTCTATTTTTCTGCCAGATCTCAACAGCATTATTCTTTGAGGAAAATTTTCACTTTATTTTGTGTGTGTTTCTCGCTCTCCAGTCGCAAGCAAGAGAAACCTTTAAAGAAATGGGAAATGAAGTCCAGAGTGAGACACACATTAAGGAATTCAGGTCCTGACCTAAATCTATTTCTCATCCAAACCTGAATCCAAATACACTTTATTTGCAGAAGCTGATAGCTGGAGCTGGACTTGAAACACACCACGCAGACACCTCTATCACAGGTACAGGGCCCGAAGATCTGCTTTAGTAGTTGTTTTYCAGATGTCTGCTCACCCCCCACATCCCTCTAGCTGAGACACATTTTCTCTGCCCTTGGTCATCTGATGGTGAGGAGGGACCATGCTCTTTCAGGCTGAGCAGCAGGATGGCACGGAACAATCTCTCCTTGCAGGAAGGGTTCCCCTGATCAATTTTGAATGTCTGCTTTGGGTGAGAGCAACACATCAGGACCTCACAAACCTTTAAGGTTGTTTGGTAACTTGTTTTCATGAAGATACTCACAGGTGGTCCAAAAATGCAGTGGTTTGGTGCTGGAAAAACACCTCACAGCTACTCTGACAGGCACACGTGAGAGCGGGGCAGCTGGAGCTCACCAGGGACAGGGGTTTGTGGGATGCTCCATGTGAAGAACCCAAAAATTGTGTCTCTGTGCAGCATTCCAGATGTGCCCTTCTGCTCCAGAGGGTTTGCTCCAGAGAGTTTTAGAGGCCAAGAAATGAAAAATGTCCTTGTATTGGTCCAATGTAAAAGTAACACTGTGTGATTCAATCAGTTCACCTCCATGCCCTAATGTCAGGCTGGCAGAACATCCCGGCTTCTCCCAGACCCAGGACAGTCTCGCTTGGCAAACACAGCTCAGCACAAGCATTTATGAGTTTTGGCTCTCCCATTCAACCTTTGCCCTCAACCTTGTCATGCTGCCAGCAACGTTCCCAGGGCTGAGGGCGAGCCATTCCCTGTGCTTCACACGCGTGTCCCCGAGGCTTTGATGTCACTAGAGACCTGCCTGGCATGGCTGTTCTGTCCCAACCCCTCCTGGAAACAAGCAGGGACCTTGAAAAGAAAAATGAGTGCACACRCAGAGCCATTCTGGCACAACCACCGTGCCTTTAATTCACATTCCCCRTTTGTTTGAAATAACATCATYGTGTAGACAAGCTGTAAATTCAGTTCTGCCAAAAAATCAAAGTTAATCCCTGCATTTCTTAGTGCTCATCAGAGAGAGTTTGCTCCTGGCTTTTTGGCTCTGAGGAGGAGCCTCCAACAGGTTTTGTGTACCTTGAGGTACCTGACAGTCAGTCGTCAGCGTATTTCTTCTGGGAAAGTAATTAAAAAAAAAATACTTCCCATGCCAGGATCCAGGCTGTGGAGAGCAATCTTGGGCAGTTTTTACTAACTTGTGGATTTTGACTGCCTGGTGAGGTTGTGAAACACTTACATAGGTGGTTTTGTGTTAGAAGCAGCAGTTTTAGCCAGGAGCAACGAGGAACCTCCCACATGGGAATTGAGGCAGACCTTGGTTGGAAAGAGGTCACACCATTCGGGGAGCTGCTAGATGTCTTTAATTGCTTTCAGCACTCAGTCCCTGCACCGTGGGTGCATTTGTTACCTCTGCAGCTGGTAACCACCAGCACGTCTCACTCCTTGCCTGGAGGGACTGAGCTGCTGCCGCATAGACTGGCTGGAAACTGGCCCCAGCATGAGGGGGTTTGAAAAGTACCAGTACATTTAAATAAAATGACGTGAAAAGGAGCCTTATCTTCTGTCTGATAGAACGTGCTGCTATTTTTACCTTGGCATATCTAATTTTTATGTGTAATCTAAGGTAAACACACCTCAGAGGGAAGGTAGAGCATTTTTAGTCAGCGGTAAACTTCGCCGAGGCAGCTCCGAGGAGGGGATAATCTTTCCCTTGTCTAGTTTGTTTGGAAAGAAAATTAAACTTGCTTGTTCTCATTGTGTGCTTACCCATTGTGTGCACATTGGTTCTCAGTGGTGCAAAGTACAGCTTTTTCTGCCTTACAAATCAGTCTATAAACATGTTCACTTGCTTTTGCTGCTTTCTCGACTTTAAGTGATTAAAAAAAACCCAACAAACCACAAAATCCACCCTATCTTTGCCAAAAGAACATTTTCAGCTGAGTTTTGATGTAAATAAAAGGAGAAGCTGAGCTCTGTATCGCAGTGAAAAAGAGGCTTTGTTTCTATTTCTTGTGAACATTCATGGTACAACCTGTGCAGAGCAGGAATATTTTCTGCTCCATCTCACTGGGGTTTGTTCACCCTTGTTTTCAGGCAGAGATGTTGTTTCTACGAGGCAGGTGGACAAATTAACAGTGCTCAGAATCGAGCCAGATGTGCAGCCTTGTAAAACCCATGGCTTAAAGGTGTTTCTGGTCTGGAGACCAACAGTAAAAGTAAAAAACTGACCATGCCTCTAACTAATCCAGTGGTTTGATACAGAGTGAAGTGATATTGTAGATACAAATGTTATCTCTAACAGACATTAAACCCACATTTGTGGGAACATTTGTAGGTGGTTACATCTATTGGCTGATTAACCATTTATGAAAACACATAATAATAATGTCATAATCCTTTACAACCTGTTAAAAGACCTCCGGTACGAACTGTTCCTGGAAAAAGGCATCTCACCTTTCATTAAAGAATAAGATGATGGGATTTTTTATTTTTATTTTTTATTTCTTTGCAAAGGTGGTCTGGATGGTACAAACCACACTGATGGAGAGAAGAAGACACATGTGAGCTCTCTGCAAGCTGGTAGGACCCAAGCGTCACAGCCATCACTTTTGCTGCCTTCTCAACCCTTCTTCTCCCAAAAGTTCAGAGAGAGCAAGGCAGTGAGGTTTTGGGGTCTGCCCTCAGCAACCACATAGTTATGATTTTTGAGCCAGATGATCACAGGGTGTGCAGGGTGAGATGAAAGGACCGGTGAGAGGACCCTGCCTGGCACCTTCAGTGCTTCTGCTTAAAGCTGTTCTCTTGGGAAAAGCTCATCAGAGCTGAATCCCCCGTGCTAAAGTACTTCCTTGTGAGATTTGCAGAGGCTCCAGACCCTGACGGTGCCACCACAAGGCTTCTTTTTACAGCGTTTCCGCTTCTCCCGATTAGGGACATCACGGAAAAGAGAGGGGGGAAAAAAAAAAAACCCCAACACAGGCAAATATTTCCTTTCGTCCTCCGGGGCTGTGGAGGTGGAACACGCTTTCCCCTGTTGGTTTTTCCTCATCCCTCACCTCTGGGTCCTCTCCGGCGTTTCCTGCCTCTCCATGGTTACCCCACACAAACAGCTTCCCGCTGACACGGCCGGCGCGGAGCTGCCATAAATGCGCAGTGCGGATGCAGCGTGTGACTCAGCGGGTGACTCACCGGGGCGAGCTGGGCGCGGGCCAGCCCGGGGCCCGTGAGTCAGCGAGCCGGGCGGGCTGCTGGGCTCACACCTGCGGCCAGGGAGGAAGCGCATCCCGGCCGCTTTGGTGGAAACGCGGGGAGTCCCGCACGGGTGGCCCCGATGGCTCATTCGGGAGACGGCTGGAAGCCGGGGGAGGAGAGGCTGCAGCCGGTTCTGCTGCCGTCACTGTGTAACGAGGGGGTTGCCACCGCGATCCGATGTGGGATTCGAGCCTGAGCCCAGCCGCGGTGAGAGCCCAGCCCTGAATCGCAGGAAAACAAGACGCTGGCACCTGAAGGAGGGCAGGCGCTGCAGGCTGCAGGTGGCAGAGGGAAAGCCACAMGGGTACTGCCTCTATTTTAGGGCAGGAAGCAAGTTTCTTGTAATGAGTCCATAAACCGTGAATCTTCTCGAGGTGCTGACCCTAACGCAGCCTCAGCTCACACGTGCCCTGAGTCTGTATGGCCTCAGCACCCACAGGATGCTCAGAAGTCTCCTCTATTTACCTATTTTTCCATCGATTCGCAGACATTAGACCATCATTCACAGTAATTCAGGCAGCCTGCCCCAAAATGATTAGGCTTTCATGGTGACAGATTAAAGCAAATTTTCCTTAACAATGTAATCAGTCACTACAGTGGGCAAACAAAGGATAAAGCAAGGCAGATAGGGCATGGGAAAGTTACTTGTGGAACTAATCGGAGCTGTATGCAAATGTTAACACAAATGGAAATAAACTCAATATTAAAYCAGGAAAGTATAAGCTTACAATCAAAAGGGAATTATAGTGTTGTTTTGTCTGGTTTTGGTTTKTTTTTTTTTTTAAAAGCATAATAGGGAAATTGACTACTAGAAATTTGGCATAAGTGTTGTGACTAAATTTCATGCAAGGCTGTGGCATCTGCTGGTGGAGGACATTGTATGAATAACAGCTTGGGGACAGGAATGCAATTGGGCCATCAGATCCCTCTTTTACTTCTTAAGAAATAATTAAAAATATCSTCATCTAGCTGAAACAGATGGCTACAATCACACCATTTTGTCTTAATCTGAATAAGGAAAAAATAGTTTCCTGGCTTCATGACACTCAAGCTGTTCCTCTTAGCCTTTTCCCCAGGAAAAGCCCCAAACACTTCACACCTTTGACATTCTCAGGCTCTACCTACTGGCCAGACTAACTCATGCTAAATTTCCCTAAGATGTCCATAACTGTTGATATAGATAGATAGAGAGAGATATATATAAAATAATACATATATATAATTATTTATAGATATAATTTCATATATGATGCTGTGCTAAGTGCTATATTGAGGTCTCTGAAAGAGTTAGGTTTAAATAGGGTGTCTAAAGCCCTTCCAGGTAATCATTTCTAGATCTCTCTGGTCGTGCCAGGTCCAACTTGCTCTCACTCCACTCTGTTTGCTGGGCCAGGGAAGCAATGCCCAGCATGCTTGGGCTGGCTCTCATTCAGGGAGCCCTGCAGCTCAGCTCTACCTTCACCCAGCCTTTGCTGTTGCCAGAGAGGTTGGTTTGCAAGATGATCCTTAGATCCAGGATTACCTGGGGGCACATCCCCAACCCCCAGCATCCTGCAGACAGGAGGCCATGAGGTACCTCTTTGGTATCTCCAGCCCTTGGCCACGGCCTGCAGCACTGTCACCTCCTTTTCAGGGAAGAAATGCTTCCAAATCTGCATTGTGAAGCTCCAAAAAGTGTTGGCTCACAGCCTGCTGTATAGGGAAGATAAAGTTAGATGATCCCTTGCACGCCATGAAATGCTCCATGAAACTTTGTAGGGGATGGAATATGAACCTCTCTTAAACAGACTCGCTGTGACTGCCTGGGGAATGCATTTCTCATTAAGATTGCTTTTGGTTTTGATGAGCAAGGGATTCTTGGAGAGCATTGCTCCTCTTCTCTCTTGTGTTTAAGCCCCTTCTTCACTTCTCCACTGCACCGTGTCTTGGCTGTTGTGGTGACACTGTTTAGTGACACTGTTGTGGGGCTCTTCCCATCCACCACCCTCAGAGGAGCTGCTTTGGCTCCCAGACCAACTGTGCCTTGCTGGTTTCCCTTTTTGGTGCCTGTGCTCCTCTCCACATTGGCAGGAGGTGGTGCCTTCCCAGAGGAATGGCTCTCCAGATGAAGACAGAGGCGCATGAAGACATTTTTCAGGCATCCTGCAATGGGGAGGACAAAAAGCTGCTGCCGAAGCTGATATGGTGCAGCAGAGCATGGCTTTATTTTTGTGGTGCTTTCCAGAGGTCAATTAGCAAACTGAGAAGATGTTAAGTGGACTTGGGTGGAAAGGGAAGGCCTGATGMATTAAAAAAGCAGGGATTAAAGAGGAAAAGCTCTCCTGGTAGAAGTGGAAGGGTGCAAGCATCCTTCAGACCACTTGTCAGCCTGGGAGTCATGGACTGCTTCCAAGAGGGCCAAGAGTGGTAGCTAAGAAATGTACATTATTAGGCTTTATTTTGCTTTGTGGGAGCCTGCTGCACAGCTGGAAAATGTAATTAGGTCCTTGTGCTGTAAAATGGGCTGCACACATGCTGCTCCAGGCTGAGATTAGAAGGGGAATCTGGGAAAAGGTTAGGCACAGGCTATGCTGCAGTGGCAATGTGCTTGCTGGGAATCTAAGAGGATGAGATTTGTTCCAGAAGCCACTTTCTTTTGACCCCAGCCATCTTCCTGGTACATCCAAGGCAGCCAGAATAGTTTGTTATAAAGCTGGAATATGTTTGTGCCCTTCACTTTGGGTAGAGTGCACAACCATTTCTGCAGACTGAACATCAAGGTTACAGGGTAAATTGGGAGGCTGAATGAAGGAGCAGACTTGGAGGAAGGGAACTGAGATAAGGAGGAAGAGAATCTCAAGCAATAGGTTCACCTCCACAGGAGCTAAGAAGGGGTTAAGAAACTGAACTGAAAGAGGACAGTGTGTGAGCAAGGSAGGTCCCTGCTCTGGGAGAGATCCCAGGTTTGCATTTCCTGTGTATACTGTGATGTTAGCTGCTGCTGCTGCTGCTGGGGAATGCTCCTTCCAGAGCCAGGTGATGGATTCAGAACATTTTGTTTCCAGCATTCTTCTTCCATCCAGCAAGTAAACAGAGCACACAGAGTGCTRTCCTCTGGCAATGCCTCCAAGCTGGAGATAATCACCTGTCACTGCCACCAGTCACTCCTTCGAGCTGCAAAGAGCTGTGCACTCATCTATAGGTTCAGGTTTTTCCCTAGACGTAAGTGGGCACCTTCAGTACATTTCCATATAAAAGAGCTCTTGTTCTTACATCACTGCTTTGATTTCGTTTGTTTTTGTTTTTGTTTTAACCTGGAGAAAGTCCAACCAAGAACAATTGCAAGGTTTCAAAGCCAAGCACCCCGGTGCTAGAAGCTGCCAGAAGTCAGGCTGTTCACATCAGTTCAGTTTGATCTCCTATTTTGATTTCTTTTTACAAGACCCTGCATATTTCAGCGGAGGGGCCCAGCCTCGCTCAGCATGCTGGTTGGACAGTGAATCAGGCCATAAAGCAAACACTTTCTCTGGTGATTAATGCACACTGTGGGTATCCAGGAGAGGTAAATTATAGTCTTGGCTTTGCTACCACCTTTTGTTTGACGTTGAGTTGGGTGAGATGGTATCATGATGGAACCGTACAAGGTGGCTGAATTACGGTGGGGGCTCGACAGCATGAATTATGGCCTCCTCTATTGTAGCTTTTTTTGGTCTGCCTTTTGAAATCTTTGTGTTCTTGCAAGCCARCTTTTTCATTGACCTGGAGGACTGGGTAGATCCCTGCCTTTTTTTAGCGTCGTGAAAGGAAAACACCCTCTGGGTGATGGCTGGCTGGGGCTGCTCGTTGTGATCATTCTCCACTTGAGGGCGATGTGACCTGGTTCAGTGCACACGAGAGCCAATCCGGGGTGAAATGAAGATGAAAAACTTTTGGCATCTGATGTTGGGTGTCCAAATGAGGTCTAGGCATCTCCACCACTGTAGCTAGTGAAGAGTTGTTCGATACAGCCAGGGCACTTGGGAGGGAAAATCAGCTTTCTCTGGAATGGACAGGCATCAGCTGAGCCTGTGAATCACTCCCTGTGCTCCCTGGGCTGGACTGGAGAGGGTCATGACTCCCTTCCCACCACCTTTGTGTCTTTGAGGTGGTCTCAAGACCCTGGTATGGGCTCCAGCTGTGCCCCAGAAGGGCATCCCAAAGGTCCTTGGTTGCACCCACCACCTGTGCACAGGTATGTGACAACCTTGGGACACGTCAGGTGTCCACTGAGCGACCAAACCGAGGCCCAGATCTCTGCTCACAATTCTGAGAGCTCATTTAGCTCATGTGCAGACAGAGGCACTCAGATGCCTGCATTTAAGGGTCTTGTTTGCAAGATAATCCCTGCCCGGGGTTAGTGATGTCATCAGAGAAGGGAAGAGTCCAGCTGGGTGTGGAAATGCAGGACATTTTGGCCGAGGGGACTGCATGCCCAACCTCTCAGTCAGGCTGTGCCTTGTGGGCCAAGATCTCAGACCAAGAAGAAGCCAATGATGTTAACTGAAAACACAGGTGATGCTCCACTGCCAGGTTGCGTAGCCAGGTTTTGCTGCAAAATATGTGGCAACAGGGCTTTTTAAAGATACAAATCTTTGTTTTGCAAAGGTCTGTAATAATCCCCATGGCAAGAAATATATTTCAGGTTTCTGTGATCAAGCAATACAGTTTCTTTTTGTAGTCCAGGAAAGCYACCTTACACTCCAGGAATATGGGAATATGCAATGACTGCCTGATAAATGTTAGTTGATCTAAATAATTCACCTTAGTCACGTCTGGTTTATCTGTCAGGTCGATCAGCATTTATCTTTCTTGTTTGCAGACGAGCAGGAGAGAAATATTATAGATGGAAACATTTCAGTCCACTTAAAACTACATGCAACTAAATCAGTGTTACAGTGGCAATTGAAGCAGACATTTCTAATTAGCAGCAGCTTAAAACACAGCAAAGGTCTGTAATGAAATAAATAGATCACCATTGTCCCCTGCACTAGGGAAAGTGGTGTAGGGCACCAGAAGCCTCCTAGCTCGTGCATCTTCCTGGAGCCTGCCTCCCATGACCACGTTCAGAGCCTTCCCATGTTCAGTTCCCTCCCTAAAGCAGTTTTTAATGCATAACACCTGAATTTTTTGAAGCAGAAGGGTGTATATTCTGCCTTACTGGGGATGAGTGTTGTTCTGATGTGGTGAGAGCTGCACAGAAAGGACCCTCATTTCGGGTCACCGGGGACAGGAAAAGATCAGGTCCCAGGTCTGGGAGCAGAGCCAGAACTACATATGTTTATTTCCTTGAAGCCAGTTGAAGTTGAGACCTGTAACAAATGTGGGATCCCACACCTCCTCTGTGGGTATCCCTCTAATTTAGCTCCTCGAGTCTGGTCGTCTCCTGATGGCTGATCCAATAACATTTGGGTTGAGTTGCAGCAGGAAAGGATTTGGTTTCTTTGAAAAAAAGAAAAGAGGAAACTAAAGTGCTTTCATTTATGTGTTAGTGGGTTAAGGAAATGATTCTGGGATCATTTGTTTCACATGTGCCTCTATCTCATTTCTCAGACAGACAAGGTACTGCTGTTCTCTCAGCCTTTGATATGGGACAAAAGTAATAAGAGGAGGGAATTTGTAAAGGAAAAACAAATTCCAAAGGGGAAATTTCACCCTGGCCCGCAGACCTCACTCCCTCACAGGATTGCAGAGAGGCCAAGAGCTGGGCAGGGCTTGGGACAAGTGGAAATTGTGCTGGCTCTGACAGAGGTGACCCTTCCAAACACACTTTGAGGGGCTCCCCAATGTTGGCTGTGGCCTTGCATTTTCTTCCCAGACACGTAGCAGTAGTTGTGCTCACCTGCATCCCAGGGAAGCCATCCAGAAAGCCCTGGCACTGTGGTGGCTGACCCTCCAACCATCTGCTGGTGACAGCAGGAGCCTTCTGGCTGCCTTGCTGTGGGAAGCACACGGTGACATTCCTGCAGGAGGGACTTCTGCTGAGCAATTGCCCTGCGGAAGGATGATTTTATCAGCTATGTCTTAAAAAACTTCCACTCTAGTGCTGAAGATAATGGGAATATACATTCCTGCTGGCCTGCTTGCTGCTGATTTGACATCGTGCCACGTGGGGGAGGTGTTGGAAATAGGCAAATACTACAGAATTAAAAAAAAAAAAATAAAACCAAATCCCTCTGAGTTGAAAGAGAGGAGASCCAGGAAAGGAAATACCTCAGGCAGAGAATTACTACTTCTGTATCAAAGCCAGCAGCTCCTTACTTTAATATTTAACACCCAAGAGAGCTGAGGGGGAGGATGCTGAGAATGGGTGAAATTTTTCAAAGGAACCCAATTTCTAGTGATTTTCCTTGGGTACATTTTTCTAGTGAATATTCAGTTTGATGAGAAATGTGACTTTTGGTCATCAGAAGCACATTTGCACGTTCAAACTGCGAATTGCTGAACAGTTTCATCTGGAAAGCAAAGTGAGGAGAGTGGCTGGAAGGGGACAACAACCCCTCCCACCAAAATCCAGCACTGATTGCTGCTGCTTTTCTCACTAGAAGTCAAAGTGTTTAACTCTGGGTCAAAGGGAGTGTTCAAGGGCTCAGGAACAGAGAAGGCAAAAGGAGGAAGGCAGCTTTTTGCTGTGTTTAAAGGAGGGATATTGAGAAGACAACAAAGGATGATGAAACGGGCACAAACTGCACCAGGGGAAAGTCGTTTTGGACATGAGGAAAAGCATCTTTGTCATGAGAGCACTGAAGCACTGGAAGAGAAGCCCAGGGAGAGTGAGCAGCCTGCATTTTCAGAGAGAATCAAAACTCAACGGAGCAAGGCCCTGAACAACTRGAGATGACCTTGAACCCAGGCCTGCTTTGATCAGGGCACTGAGCTGCAGACCTCCAGAGGTCCCTGACAACCCAAATTATTCTCCAGTTCTGTGAAGCTGAGATTGAATGAAATGAGGAAAAAAAASTCCCCCGTTTTCCTGTCATTCCTCTCCCTTCAGCACAGTTGGAGGCTGGCATTCATGTGCTTTGCCATGCTCCTTGCCTTTCATACTTCTGGCCCKTACAGGGTCCTAATATCCATTTCAGCTGCTTTGCTTAATCAATTAAACTGGTTTGAAGTTATTTCAGTCCCCAGTGATGCTGTCTGCGTCAGTGACAGTGAAATCAATTGCCCTGCAACAAGAAGCACTCTTATTGCTCTGCCAGCACTTATGGGGGTGTCTTTTGATGCTGCAGGGATGGGGAAACAAGTGAGACAAGGGCCAGACAAGGCACAAGGCAGGTCTACAAGCTCACCGAGGGAAAGACAACAGGAAGAAGTTCTTGGGAGGGTTGAAGCTGATTGTCAGAGGGACATGGTACATGCACAGGGATCTCTCTCTGCTCCTTTAGCTTATCTTGTTGGAAGGAATGGTATATCCCAAKATTGCAAGACTGGATCCAGGCTATGGAGGGCCAATCCTGTTATCCAAACCAATTCACCATGACAGTTCCCCTGTATCTGGYAAGGAGCTGCACTCAGATCTTCTCAAAAAGGAGCAATTTATTTTTTTTCCTGTGTGCAAGTGGTGTGCAGGAATCCAAGAGGTCACGGTTTAGCTTCGGGGCAGGGAGATGTGGGGTCTTTTCCTTGCTGCCAAACCCTTAGGAATTTTGGAGGTTTTAAGACTGGGGAACTCTTTTGGTGTTCTTGAATGGGGCTTGGACTCTGCCCCCAAGGCAGGAAAGAGAAATGCTCCATTGCCAGTGGTGATAACAGGGCAAATGCATTCATGGTGCTTGTCACATGTTTGGATGCTGTGGGGCTCCAGGCTTGATCCTACCCACTGGCTCCAGTGGGAAAGACCACAGACTGGCTTTGCTTGGCCTCAGGTCACCTCCCATCCCTCTTAGTACCTGGAGAGTTAGGACAGAGCCAGGACACAGAGTTAAACAAAACATTTGCTGGCATGTGTGTCTTTTTCTGCACTGGCAAAAGCCCTGTTTGAGGAGATCCAGAAGGCTTTTGTCCCAAATATTTACACTATGCTGCTAAAAGGAACTCTCGGATGTGACCTGGAGCCTCCTCTCCACCTCTTTGCCTGAGGGAGATCCAAAGCAGTGCGAGGGAGCTGGAGTTCCTGCCAGGCTGGTCTCTGCCTGGGGGAGGGATGAAAGGAAAAGAACAGCAGACAGCAGATGCCCTTGATATTATTTAATCCAGCCTGCTGTGGGGGCAGGAGAAGAACCTGCAAGGAACRGACCAGCTGAAGGTTCTGCTGGGGAAGAGCTTCCTGGAGCTCTTGGAAAAGGCTGGGACATGGAATGGCCAGACCCTCGGCCRCATGCAGGCAACTCAAACTCTGACTTGCTGTGGGTCACTGCATCTGCCTTGGCTTCACTGCAACCAGTGAGGAAAGGGGGGAATGCTGGTCCTTTGTCATTTATTGGAGGAGGGTACATTTCCTCTGGAGTCTTTGAGTCCTCTGGTGGATCACAGAGAAAACTTTATTCCTGCCCAGTGTTGCTCTTCTGTGCTATCAAAAGAAACTGTGCAAAAATGTTCTTTCTTTTATTTCTAGAGTCTGTCCCAGTAGGACTTCATTGGTGTCTCTCCTCTTAAATTCAGAGACTTTTTCTTGGCTTAAAGGTAGCTCATAATTGACTTACAGCTGCCTCTCCACAGGATATTGCTGTATCATATTCCCTTTTATGTTGCTGCATCGTGGAACCATTCCTATGAATTTCGGAGAAAAGGGAGAATGAAAAGGTGAAAGTGGGATAGCAAACTACCTCCTWTTGGTCCTGAGTCTTCTGCTGCTTACCATGAGAATCAGAAGGGATCAAGTTTGTCCTGATAGGGACTGTCATTATCAAGAGCTATGTGGTGACGACAGGTGATGTAGGGGACCTTTGCTTGGGTCTAGGTAACTATTGTTCCTGAAATTTCCTTGAAAAGTCACTTTTGCTTTTGCAAATGGTGGCTGTGTCTCCTTGTCTGTTCCAGAGGACAGTGAGAGAAAGATCCTTGCGTTCAGCCCTGGCTGCATTCCCATCCCAGCTCATGGTGTTACAAGAGCCAGCCTGGAGCGCCCATGCAGAGAGGTGTGTCTGCACCTTCTYGCGGCTTGCATCTCTCTGTGGATTTCCTGACCACTGAGCAGTGAAGGAGRAGGCAGTTCCAAGGCTCCAAACTCGTACTATTAAAGCAAGAAGCATGCTAACAAATCCTGAGCAGCGGGATCCAACGCTGACCATATTAGCTACAACTGCAGGGGCTGGCCRGCTTCATTCACCAGGTCAAAACTGATCTCTGGGGATGGTCAGGAAGGCTGTTTCCCCCATGGAAGCGGGTTATACGAGCAGGTGTACGGAGCAGGTTTTATGATGTAGTGCAATAACAGCTGGAGGCCCCAGCGCTGATCAGGTTTCTTGGCTTGGCCCTTGATTATACACCAGGGATTGCCAGCGGTGCTCAGTCTGCTTCAAATCAGATAAGAACATCTGCCTTCCCCCGCGGCCCTCCGTGGGTGATACATCAAAACTGGCCCCTGGCGTGACCCTGCTGGAGCTGAACGCCGTTCASCTCCACAAGGAGTTTGGTCCTGTGTGTTGGGAAGTGTCAGAGATGGAATTCCCACTGCCACAGCTGCTGCTGGAGCTGGTGGAGGACRTGCCTTCATCATTCTTCACGTGATACTGCTTCCCCTCCACGATTTCAGCTTCCACCTGACTATAAAAGGCATTTTCCTTACATTCATCCGTGGGCAGATGGAGATTTTCTGGGATATAGGTGCACATGGACCCCGTGGCTGTACCACGCTGCTTGAGCTTCTCCAGACTGGCAGCAAATGCTTATTTGGGGCTGTTCCTTTGAACAGCTCTCATGTACCTCTTTCTCCTAATACACTGGTGGCATGGAAGTCTGGCCTGATGAATGCTCATGACAGGAATCTAGACAGGAATGAGGATGCTGGAACATCCTTGCACGTGAAAGCCTTTTCCTCATGTGATCACAAGCAGGAGGCCTGGTGACCTGGGGGAGCAGCCTCCACACAATGACCAGCTGAGCATGGCATGTACTCCACAAGCCCCCGCGGAATATTGCCAAGCATCTGTTGGTGATTCAGAACCGTCCAAGTCCTCCAAGCCATTTCTGAGTGGGCACAAAGAGTCCTCCAGCATTTTACGAAAAAGCACAGATGTCCCCAGAGCTGCATCACGAGATGAGAGGGAGTACTGCCAGGTTGTGACATGAGAGACCCTGTGTGTGACATGGCCAGCATTATGATGCTCGTGTCTAAATGCACTGATTCAGTTTCTGCACGAAATGGCAAAGCCACAGAGAAGCTTCACACCAGCAAACCCCCGGCGAACAGGGGGGGRCAATTTCCAAGTAATTGGAATTCCTTGAGGTTTCTGGTCAAAGTGTCACGCCTGTTCAGCCAGGAGGCTGGGGAAGCAAAGGCTATCACCATTACACAGGAGTATAATTTAAAGCCAGAACTCTGGGGACTGTAGCTGAACGGCCAGGCAGGGGCTGCTGAAGAGCTGTGATATGAGCCCAGCTGACCCAGAGAGCAGCTCAGCAGGGAGGCACGTGGCGCTGGGCCTGGCAGGGTGGGTGAGTGCTTGGGAATCTGCAGTTTTATCTCCTCTGGGATGCCTTGGCCGTGTGTCCAGGACGTGGCGTGCTGCCAGAGCTGGAGCCGGCGCTGCCCTGGGGCGAGCAGGGCTGTGGGGGCTGAGCTGAAGCTTTGGCAGGTCTGCTGCAGCTCAGGGCTGGGCTGGCTGCTCAGGAGCTGCAGAAAATGCATGTGCTGGTGTGGTGGTCTAGGGGTAGACCTTTAGGGCTGAGAGCAGTCAGGGAAGGTGGGTAACAATGCAGGTCCTGAGCATGAGCTCCCCCGGCAGCACAGGACTGTCCCTGCTGTTGGATGGCCCTTGGCATGGTCCTACTGGCATTTCCYGGGTGATTCCCAGGCACAATTTGGGGTTTATCACAGGCTGGAGCCATGCCCAACAGGCATCAGGGATGTGGCTGTCCTTTAAGAAGGACAAGAGTATCCCAGAGGGATAGATGCRAACTGTGCTGCTGCTCCCTGTGTCCCCAGAGCTGAAAAGGGGCTCATGCCCGCCGTGCTGGCTGGTGCAGCCAGGGTGGTGCAGAACGGGGTCTGGCAGCCACAGAACTCCTGGATATCCATTGTGTGCTCGAGTCACTCCACATAATGGCCTCCTAGAGATTCCTCTGYTTGTTTATAGTCACCTCTGAACTCTCCCCGACTTCTGTCAGGTTAACACATGCACTCCCCAGCCCTGCAGATGCTCAGGAAAATTCAGACTAGGTGGGMTCTGCACCGGGAAACAGCAGCTGAACCCTCTGCATCACTGATCTCCTGCAAAGCGGGACTTTATTTGAGTGCTTCTGGTTTACCCCGATTTAAATATCCTGACAGTGGTGCGGCCCCGTGGCTCTGGAGAGGCTCCACCGTCTGAGCAGCACTTTGCAAACACTCGAGCTGCAAAATTTCCTGGTGCCACTGGGGTTGCTTGAGAAAAAGCAGTGCAAAACTGCTGCTGGCTACCGTGTTAAGAGCCCAGCAGAGCTGCAGGCAGGCTGGCCTCTCGGCGCTGTCACGGAGCTAAAACTGACGGATAATAGGGCTAACGAAATAAAAGGAGGCTCTTCCCTGCACTGCCTGGGGAACAGGAAACTCTGCAGGGCGAGCGCACGGAGGTGAACAAAGCGTTAAAGGCTGGCAGAGCAGCTGCTGCTGACCTTCTGGTCCCAGCACCGCTAAACAAAGCTCCTGTTACAGCTGAACTTTAGTACCAACTTCTGCTGCTCCAGSGATCCTCGCAAAAGTGCACGCTGGGCTGCACTCAGCACGGGCTGGGCAGGGGGGATGGCACAGGAGCAGGATTTTGCGGGGTGGGGATCCCCACSGAGCCCGCCCTGTCCCCTCTGCAGGCTCCCCCAAAAGCCACCCTCTGTTGTAGTCAGCAGTGGAGGGCTCCTGAAGGGTGCTGCCAGACCCAGGTTTTTGGTAACTGGTTGATATGCCCACCGTAGTTTTCTGAGTTTCCAGACAGACTTTTGGCCTGCACGCCATCCTGCAGCAGCGAGTTCTGTGGATGGACCACGTGCACTGGGAAAACCCGCTTACTTTTGTGTCTAAAATGTGCTTAATTGCAAATTTTCTGCGTGCTCCTGGGTCCTCTGGCATGGGAAATAATGAACAACTGTTTAATATTAATATTTCCCTTCTTATTCATGGTTTTACAGCCTCTAATATCATATCCTCAGAGAATTCTTTCCTTTCAGAGGAAGAATTCAAAGCCATTCAGCCTATTCCCACATGGGAGCCTTCCATAACCCAAACTTAATGCTGCACATCCTTGCTGTCCTCCTCTATCACCTCCCCAGAAAGCAGAATTTGAGGCAATTCCCAGCAGAGGTTTTACAGGTATGGTCCAGCTCTTAGTGGGACACAAAAATGTGAGAAACATTTTCAACCMATGGCACTTCTCATCCTCTGTTGGGGATGATGATGGAATTACACACCACTGGAAAAAATGCACTTATTCCTGTGTGAGAGTTGATAAGAAGGATGAGGCAGACTGRACAAAACACATCTGGAGTCTCCTTGTGCCCCCAAACTATGAGGAAGAAAAGAATTTTTCCTGTGAAATAGTAAATAAGACTCAGCAGACCTAGGTGGGTGTGTAGACTGTTTGTGGCACAGAATAAAGAAACAGCGCAAAAAMCAAGTCTGGGTTGAAATACTGATAAACATCTTGATGCTTTCTGTGTGCAGCTGAGTCCAGTTCTGGTGCTGTTTCAACAGTTTGAGCTCAAAATTTRCCCTTATCCAGCTCAGTGCCTTTTGTGCATGTAGATCCCAGTGGGGTCAGCCCCAGAGCTCTCCACCACGGACATTTTGCTGCTCAGGTCAAGAGCTCTTCTGTTCTCATCCTTGTTGTCCCCAGACTGTTGTCATTACWCTGACAGGAGGGTGAGGAAAGTGGTGGGAAGGTGGGCATTGCCTCCCAGGTCTGCGAACATCCAGGGATGTAGCTTGGGAGGCAGGTGGGTTGGCCAGCACAGATTTGCCTAAATTAATAGGAGTGTGTTTGAGGCCAACATTAAAATCAGCTCAGTATTGCTAAGATTGTTTCTTTGGTCTTGGGAAAGCAAGGGAGCCTGGGAGGAAAGGAACATTATTGCTTGAGGAGCTGGGAGCTCTTTGGACTTTCTCAGCCCCATGGTAAGAAGTATCTCTAAGTGTTAGAGCTCTCAAGGCCATGACGTGTGCGCATTTCGAGTGTGCAAATTGCCATATTGGATCATTCTGGGCATGGAATTCCCGGTTTTGGCACGGCTGGTACCTTCAAGAAAGCGATGAGAAACAGGGGATGTGTACACTGCTTCTCCTGCCAGGAATTTCTCTGAGCTCTTAGCAAGCAGTGTTTGTGGACTTACCCCATCTGACCAGGACAATCCCTGAATCCCCTCAGCATCCAGCCAGGAGAGGCAGTGAACAGTCACTTTACCACGCATTTGTTAAAAAATATGTGTTTTGGCTTGGGCCAAACCACCTTCCATGGTGGTTTTTTAATTTTTTTTTTTTTTTTTCCTCGACTGCATAATTTTATTTATTTATTGATTTATTTTTAATTTTTTTTTTTTTTTTATCCTCTGTTGGGGTTCGGTTCCATCAGACAGTCTCTTCAATGTTTATTACTTGGGTGGCTCTTCACCTTTCAAATGAACTCCAAACCTAGCTCCATCCTGAAGTGGGTCTCAGGATGGCCTTGGGGTGGAGCRGGACCCCAGCCTGGAAATCACTTTGCTTACACCACAGGTGAGAGATGTAGTTTCCACTTTGCAGGAAGAATTTGTGGTTGAGGCCATGAAGTCATGCGAGGAGATGAGTGCCTTGCAGAGGAGATCCTTTTGGGAACCTGAAAGGCTGTGGGGCAGCTCCTTCCCCTGCCAGGACACCCACAAACCTCCTTTCCCATCAGAGTGCAGTGCAGTTCAGTGTGACATTGCCAGGGCTCCTGGCTGAGTCACACCATCCCCGGGGCTTTGCCCCCGTCCCTGGGATTTCACGAATCCTCACCTTCCCCTTGGAAAACTCGTGAACCTGACGGTTGCTGGGGAAGACTTGAAAGCGTGGTGCAGGCGTAATTGGAAAGCTTAAAGCCTCAAAATTTACACTAAAAGCTGTCACTTCTTGGATTCAGAAGGCTGCTCTGGGTGGGTGCGGGAGGAGGCAGGCAGCAGCACTGATGCTGTTAGCGGGAACGCTGCCAGCATTAATATTCACAGAGCCACCACGGGCCAGGGCCGCATTTGCATTTGCTCTGTGGCACATCTCATCCCACAGCAGAGCCCCTCACAGTGCTGCAGAAGTGGTGCATGAGAAAACTCTGTCCCAAGAAGCTCCAGATCCGGTTACAAGGGGTCTGGCTTGTAGGACCTTGTCCACAACCACCTCACCCTGCCCCTCACGTTGCAGCTCCCCAATGCCTGCTGTTGCCCACCTGGGTTACTAAAGCTAATGAATATGGGAGTCTTATTTGAGTGGATTAGCTCAGCACCTCACTGAGAATTTGGGGACCCTGTGGTGGTACCCACTCCCATTCCTTCCTGAATCATTGTGTTTGGAGCAAGGACACTGTAGCAGAGGTAGAGCAGACGTTTAGAGAGGTGCTTGGAGCACGCTGAGCATTTTCTCCATGGATGTCTGTCAGGAGAAATGGCTGCAGCTGTGTGAGAGGTTTCCTGCCTCCCCCTGCTCGATCTGTGTGGGACTGGTGACAGCTTGGTATGCTGGGTTCTCRTGTACCTGGGATACTGGGAGAGTCCTTCTGGCATGTTTGGAGCTCCCGTACATCCTCCCAGGTCAGGAGGATTTGCAGGCTCAGTTGCACCACTGCCAGTATTCATCAGGAGCTGAAATCATGGTATCAGTGGTGAATACTTGGTGGCCAAGTTCCCAATCTGGTTGATGCTGCAGAAAGCTGCCAGGACTGAGTCCTCAGCCAGGACCTCTGGGAATATGCCTGGGAACTGGCTCACCCCTGTTTCAAACCACCCACATGCTCTGGCAGGAGACTGCARTGGCATGAACCAAAGCCTGGGGTCTCCCAGCCTAGGGCTTTCCCTCTGTAAAGCTGGTGAGGAGCACTTGCCAGATTCCCAGAGCCTTTGTTGTAAACTGAAAAACTATTTTGAAGGCTACCAGGTGTCCACGCTCAGTGTGTCCCCTCTCTGTYCTAAGCAACAGGTTTTTGTGTTGGTTTGTTTTTTTTTTTTTAAATCCCCATAATCAATAGTCTGGTGCACTGTGCGGTGCAGCCTGGACTAAAATGAAGGAAAACACACCCAAAAGCCAAACCTCCCACCTCCACAGTTGCTTTGGACACCATGGATTACCAGTAGGCACATGACTAGCAGGAGAGAGGATGGGGAGAGCAGAGGTCCATTAGCGACTCCCTACCCCCAGCATATGGCTAATTAAAATTTCTAATTAAGGCACTGTGGGGGTGAAGAAAGGAAGCTCTTGGCCGAAAGTCCCCCTCCTTTTTCTGTATTTCCTTCGATAGCTTTATAAATTTCCCCCCTAAATTAACTAATTAATATCACCTAATCAGTTAATAGAATTAGCTAATTAGATTGCTTAATGGAATTTCAGAAGAGCAGATTTAGAAGCTCTTAAGGAGACTTTAATCACTTTTTATCTGGGAAGCGGGGCACCAGTGTCTGCATTCATTCAGCAACTTAGGGCGATCGCTCTTATCAGCAAAACATTTCTGAAAATCACTAATTTGGCTTCATCCTGCTCCAGAGTCACATCTGCAGTCACCCAGGACAGAAAGGTCAGGCTGAGCCTGGCCGTTTCACCCCTCCAAGATGCTGCCACCTGCACTTGATCGCATCAAAAATCCTCCACACTGAGGTGCTCAGCGCAGTATTTAGCAGAACCAGCGGTGGGGCAGAGCACTGTGAAGGTAACGGAGCTCCCTGCAGGATCTGGAGTGGTTTGTTAGCCCCTGGCATCTCCCAGGCTTGTTTGCTGATGGTGTGCTTAAGTGGTGAGTGATAGCAAATCGCTCCCTCAGCCGCAGCGCTTGCGTTCACGGAGGTCAAAGTTTTCCCCACAGCTGTGTGCAAACACACACAGACACACACACACACACACACACAGACACACACACAGAGCAGACTGACCCCAACACTGACACCACAGTGAGGGAGAAATGTGTGTGCTGAGCAAAACACAGTGCTGGGTGAGCTGGTGCTGCACCACTGTGCTGTGCGCACGGATGGTTTGCGACCACCGCCAAGGATAAAGGTCTCCGAGGAGCACAGGGCAGCTCTAGCAAGTAATTTGTTTAAGGCTGGCCAGTTAAAGGGGCTGAGAGTGTGGCTGGGTTCGCAATGGTATCCAGCTGCAGGTAGCCTGGTTGTGCTGGGTCATCCAGGTTGCCCAGAGATGTTGTGGATGCCCCATCCACATGCTCAAGGCCAGGCTGAACGGGGATTTGAGCAACCTGGTTTAGTGCAAGGTGTCTCTGCCCATGGCAGGGAGTTGGAACTGGACGATCTTTAAGGTCCCTTCCATCCCAAACCATTCTGTGATTCTATGATTCCATGATCCAGAGCTATTCTGGCTTAGGCACTGGCCCTTGTTGCTTTTCAGCAGTGGCGACTGGAGGGTTTGTCCCTGCTCTTTTGGGAACACCATACGAGAAAGGAAGACCTTTGTGATTCGAGATCAGCATGATGAACTGGGGGAAAATCAGCTAGTCTGGGAGATCCCACTGTGTTCATGATTCCACTCTAGTGGATAGATCCTGAATGACCCACATTGCTCCTTGCTGGGCTGATGTCTCCCAGCCCACCTGGCTGGGTGCAGTGCTGGGAAGGGAGGCAGGGATCTGGTCTCCACACAGCATTGCAAACATGGCTTTGAAACAGTTTCCACCCTGTGTGCAGCTTCCAGCCCTGATGTTAACTGGTTTGTTATCAGGGAGGCTGTCAGCAGCCACAGCTGAACAGTGGGATGTGCACTCCCAGTTGGGCCCAGAAGCCCAGGGTATCTCTCAGGAAGAAGTTCAACCTGGCCATCTGGGAGATATTCAGTTGTGACCACTCTGGGCAAATTGTGTCCAGCCTGAAGCAAAAATCAGACTGACACAGCCTCAACAGCAAGGTCTGAAGGTGGTTTAATCCATCCCTGGGTTTTGACACCACAATCTGAGTGGGGTGCAGGAGTCAAGAGCTGTGCTGTTCCTAGCAGTTGTTGCTACACTGACTGTGTGATCTGCTGTTCTCACCCTGAGCGTGGTGTGAAGTGGAGAAGGACCCACTGTCAGCTCTCACTGTGGAGGTAACACTCTGCCTCTCTGTCAACTGTGCCCACATGATTTAATTAAACAGTTATGCTTTAATTAAACACTATGCCTTAGTTAGGTTCTTCATACAATGTCATGTTCTAGGAGCCCCTAAGAAGTCACAGTTTTTTTATTCTCGCCTTCCAGTCTGCTCTTGTGAGACTTCATCTGRAGTCCTGCATCCAGCTCTGGGGCTCCCAGTRTAAGAACAGCATGGACCTGTCAAGCAGGCCCAAAGGAAGTCACAAAGATCTTCAGTGGGCTTGAGCCCCTCTGCTCTGSAGACAGGTAGAGAGAGCTGGGGTTGTTCAACCTGGAGAAGAGAAGGCTCTTGGGAGACCTTAGAGMCCTCTCCAGTGCCTAAAGGGGACACAGGAGAGATGGAAATGGACTTTGGACAAGGGTCTGGACTGACAGGGCAAGGGGAAATGYCTTCAAACTGAGAGTAGGTTTAGATCAGATATTAGGAAGAAATTCTTCACTCAGAGRATGATGAGACACTGGAACAGGTTGCTCAGTGAAGTTTTGGATGCCTCATCCCTGGAAGTGTTCAAGGCCAGGTTGGATGGGGCTTGGAGCAACCTGGGATAGAGGAAGGTGTCCCTGCCCATGGCAGGGGATTGGAACGGGATGATTATTAAGGTCCCCTCCAACCCAAACCATTCTATGACTTTTCAGTGGTGATCAAGGTGGGCTCCTTCTCCAAAGTCTCAGGGTGTCAAGGGGTAGCTCAGGCAGGTCAGCAGCAAGGAGGGAGCCTTTCCAGAGCYTGGTTCAGGTTCCTGCTGTGAGCCACCATCAGGAAGAGCATGTCTCTATTTCCTGGCTGTGCAGGACCAGTGCCTGTTGCCTCCCAGCTGAGCTGTCTGACACAGGCACCTGAGCCTTTCTCCTCAGTCCCTCCAGCACCAATAAAATTATTTCAATGGAGTTCCCATCMAAATCAAGCCCTCTGAAAGAGCTCACTGTGCTGGGACTAAAATCAGATATACAACACCATGTTCTCTTAATAGAGAAATCTAGGCTATTTCCCAAAGAATTTGCCGCTCTGTTTCCCCCCTTACTTTTGGATTTCCTGTGGACAAGCTGAGACCTTTAGATTTCTTCAGCAACTGGTTTTGTTTTTTCTGCTATTAACCTTTGCAAGCYATCCCAGCGATCATCTTCAACCCAGCCCAGCTGTTTTTCTGGAGAAGTGCTATGGTGTGCCATGCAGTTGTTCTTCTCTTGGGATGAAGTGGGACTGTCGTGAACCGTTTGTAGGTGATGAGGCACCTCATGAACCTGGCTTCAAAACCTCAAAACTTTACATCAAGTGAACAAACAATTCTAAAGGTCTTGCAAAGWTGTTCATGGCTCTCCAGAGCAGACAATTGGATTTGATATTAACATTGTTCTCTGTGGAGAAAATAAAACATTTTAAATGTGGTGACTTGCCTCTTTCTTGGAAGACATCAAGTGAAGCCAGTGAATGGAACCCCTGTGATGATCCTTCAGAGAGCAGCACAGAGACAGTGGAACACCCAAAATGTCCAGGTTCCTCATCTTTGAGAATCTTGGTGCCCACAGGCTTCACTTAAAAACACTGAGGAAAACATTATCCAAGATCCTGTGGTCCTCAAGGCTAAGGATTAGAAGTACAACTCGAGAGGAGGGTTACAAACCTTTCTTAGCACTAATGATGGCCTGAAGAGTTACAGTCGAATTCTGGTGACAGCAATGATTTCCCTGGCGTGGAAATGGGGTGATGGTTGAACATTTATCCCTCTGGACGCCTGGTGGTGTGTTTCCTGGCAGGCAGGTAGGCTCAGGTCTGTCCCTGGGCACTTGCAGCAGGAGGGGCTCAGTGTGCAGGTGCCTCTGCTGCAGCTGCCTTGGTAACAGGGAGATGATGRGGACCAGATGGCACCAAAACAGCATCGCAGCTTGGTAACAACTCTTAACCCTTTGGGGAGCACCTTCTTCCAGGCTGAGGAGCAGGGCAGGTTTAAAAGTCTACTCTGGGGCTCACCAGTGCAGCATCTTGGCTTTCAGAGAGATCCCCTGCAGATGCCCAGGGAGGAGAGGAGGAATAATGGAATTCTGGAGCGGCTCTTTCACCTCCCTGATGTCTGGCTCTAGGTGGATTAGTACCTTCCTTATCCACAGAGTTGTGTCTGCAGCTTTGTGTTCCAGGTCTCTTGATAGACTTTGAGGAATGTGTCTAGTTTGTAAAATTTCTCCARCCTTATGCAGCAACTCGTACCCCCTGGCATCTGAGTTCATGAGAACAATAGGAATATCATTCCTTCTCTCTCTCCATGGAGATTTCTTAGCCTGCTAGGTAGATTTTTGTTGTACTCTCTTGGTAATGGCAAAATTTGTTTCACTAAGAGTACCAAAATCCTGCTGGGAAATTAAATTCAGAGTGTAAAATAGGCCAAAAATGCTTAAGGACTGCTGGATTAGCCCACCTAGATGAACAGAGMTGAAAACAAAATAGGAAAAAAAGATGACAAATAGAAAAAATATATATAATATTTCCATTGGACACTTCAAGGCTTTAGCAATATGTTGTATGGAGTCTTTCTGAGGCAGTTTCTTTTAGTTTCTTCAAYCCATCCATAATTGATGGATTATTTGAGGAGAACTTGCCTAATTCCTTTTTGAGCCCTTGTGCCTCTCAAGCACCYGCAGCACCCTGCAGCAAGGGGCTCCACAGCCCAACTGAGCGTGGGTTAATGAACCACATCCTTGTGTTTGTTTAAGACATCTGCCTGTTAGTTTTGCCTGTTGGTCTCTAATTCCTGTACTGGTGGAGACCACGGACACCTGGTCCTTGTTTATCTTCTTTGAGTCACTGAYGAGCTTTTAGACATCACATCCCAGCATTTTCCCCAGCGACTTCCAGAGACAGACAAGTCCTGGATTACTGGAGCATTGCTCAGTGTGTTATACCAGGGACGTTCTGTAACTCTGCTTTATTTGTCCGTTCCAGATGTTTCATATTCAGAAAAATATTTGTGACAGCAGATTTCATGTAAACTTCTGAAAAACACAGTAGGATGTGATCATTCTGGAGAGATGGAGAAAGATGTGGGTGCAGTGGTACAGTGAGTGCAGTAGGAGTATGGATAGAGGTTTTAATTAAAATGCTAATATCTAAATAATGTCTCATATTTGTACAAGCTTGCTAAGAAAAAAAAAAAAAAAAAGAGGAATTTTTTCTTATTTAAAACTGCCTTGGAACAGAATACCCCAAGCAGGGTCTGGTTTGTTGCTGAAGTCTTGCTCAGGGATTCTATTCTGACCCAGCATAAAATRGTTAACACTGGAAAGCTAAAATATCCCTCTCCTGGACATTCCTCCAGTGTGTCCATTTTCACAGGCTCTGACTCCTGCTCTCCTTGAACATGGGAACATTTTCTGGTTTCCAAAACTGCAGGCTTGTCTTAACTTTCCCCTAGTCAGGTCACTAGCAAAGCTGTGTAAACAAATGACCTGTAGCCATAATCTTCTTCAATTCCCCCTATTGATTTCACTCTGCTCTTTGCCTGCCAGATATTAGCAGAGCTTCCCTCGGAACAGGGGGAACTTTGGAATGCCTCTCAGACGGGGTGAGTCAGGGCAGACTGGGAACAGCCTGCTGGTCTCTCATGATCCTTGGCTGGGAAGTGTGCTGGTTTGGGCTGGGAGAGGGTTAATTTTTTTATAGTCACGTGTTTTGGCTTTGTGATGAACACAGTGTTGATAACWCACCAATGTTTTTGTTATTGCTGAGCAGGGATCACACGGCCTCGTGGCCTTTTCTGCTCCTTGACTGCCCCACTGGGGTGCACCAGGTGTTGGGAGGGGACATRGACAGCACAGCTGATCCAAGGGGTATTCCAGACCATCCAGCACCATGTTCAGCATATAAACCTGGGGAAGGAGGAGGAAAGGAGGACATTCAGGGTTATGGCATTTGTCCTCCCAAGTCTTGTGRTGGAGCTCTGGGCATGGCTGAACACCAAGTGGGAAGTTGTGAATTCATTCCTTATTTTGCTTTTGCTTTACCTATTAAACTGTCTTTATTTCAACCCACTAGTTTTCTCACTTTTAATCTTCTGATTCTCTCCTCCATCCCACAGGGAGGGAGGGAGTGGCTGTGTGGAGCTGATCTGCTGGCCAGGGTTAAACCACACYGTTGGTGTGGCTGATAAAAATCCTTCAAGGAATATCACCCACGACAGCCGATGATATTTCGATTTTGAAAGTGTACATTTTGCAGCATCAAGGGGTCAACAATTAGGTGGACCAGCTCTCTGCTGCATTTTGAAAGCCATTCATGCCATCACTCCAAAGGGTAGAGCTATTTTGAGGTGGTTTCCCCGGAGATTGGTCTTGCTCCACCACTGTCTAAGGCTTTGTATAGGTCATTTTGCAGTGATATAGAACATGGAGGGGTGAGGAACACTTTATGGCGTTACAGATGACACAGAAATTTGCAGGCTAGAAAATGAGGAGGATATGGGTTGCTCATACTGAGAGATATGGATTGTGTACTTAACTGGTCATGGTTCAGCAGGATGCTTTTAGCCCAGCTAAATCGAAGGGAATCCCTGTGGGAGTGAAGAATGCGAGGCTGTGCTTACAGAAAAGCCAGCTCTGTGTTTGAAAGCAGTGTCTTGAGGAACGGCTTCAGGGTCACCCCAATAACCTCTTAAGATGAGCTCTCACCGTCATTCCATGGGGGAAAGGAAAAAAGGGATAATCTTCAGAGCAGCTAAAAAGGTGGGTACTAACAGCTGGGACAGGGAAAATGCCACCTTGGGAGAGAGCTCTGCTCTACCTGGTGGGAAATCAAGTGGGAAGAAGAGTTCAGAGAGACACCCAGGGATGGATGATGATAGCTGGATATCAAATAAATTCACCCCCAAACTAGACCTCAGCTTCCTGAGGCTGGAGACAGCTGCCCATTGGRCTGTGTGGAGAGAGATGCTGGACTGGGATCTCACCAGACAAGACACAGAGGTTATGCTGTAGCTTATCTTTGAGGACACTTTATTTAAGGATGGAGCTGRAGCAGTGGTGGCCTCCTGGACCAGTGAGACTCTGGCTGTGATGCCCGATTTTCCTCACTGCTTTTCACATCTGGCAGCTTTTCTGGACCAGAGTGAGATAAACCTGATGAGCTTCAGGCCATCCTGAAATGTCCCAGGAATCTCTGGATTTCTTTAGGAGAAACCATAGAATCACAGAACCGTTAAGGTTGGAAAAGACCTCTAAGAATGTTGAGTCCAGTCGTTATCCCAGCACTGCTGTGTTCAAGTCCACCAAGTGTCCCATCCATGTGCCTTTTGGACACTTCCAGGAAAGGTGATGCCACCACTTCACTAGGCAGCCTGTTCCAATGCCTGACCACTCTTTCAGTGAAGAAATTTTTCCTAATATCCAATCTAAACCTCCCCATTTGAATGGCCATTTCCTTTGGTCCTGTCAGTTGTAACACGGGGGAAGAGACTGAGCCTCACCTGGCTGCTCCCTCCTGTCAGGGAGTTGTAGAGAGTGAGAAGGTCTCCCCTGAGCCTCCTTTTCTCCAGGCTGAGCCCCCCTAGCTCCCTCAGCTGTTCCTACTCAGCCTTGTGCTCCAGACCCATTCCCAGCTTTGTTGCCCTTCTCTGGACACTCTCCAGCCCCTCAGCATCTTTCTTGTTGTGAGGGGCCCAAAACKGAACACAGCACTTGAGGTTTGGCCTCGCCAGTGCCCAGTACAGGGGAAGAATCACTGCCCTGCTCCTGCTGGCCACGTTGTTTCTGATACGAGCCAGGTGCCATTGGCCTTCTGGGCCACCTGGGCACAGCTGGCTCACACTCAGCTGGCTGTTGACCAGCACCCCCAGGTCCTTTTACTCCAGGCAGCTTCCCAGCCAACCTACCCCAGTTCATGACTTGCTGGGCTGTGATGCAGGAGGCCACTTAGATGGGGCAACACTCCCTTATGCCAGAGATTCCTGTTCCATGTGTGGCTACATTCGTACTCATGTGCAGGTGAGTGTGCAGCCACATCCCCGGGATGCTCATCACCACCAGTGGCATCCAGGGCAGCACCCTGACTCCTCCACTCGCTCAGCCAGGGATTTTGCTTTCCCCCCATTCATTTGCCCTTCAAATCCTTTGAAGCACACAATTCCTGCAAGAGGGAGCTGGTTGCCTTTCGCCTCCCCCGTGAAACAAAAGGAGAGACACASAGAGAGAGAGAGAGAGAAAGGGTTGTATATATAAAGAAAAAGCTCCAGAAGAACAACCTGACAGCTCAGCCAGGGTGTCCCCCGGGGAGAGGAGYGCATTATATTAACTGTGATACACCGAGGAGCCTCGCGCATACATCACTCCCCAAAATGTTCTTAAAAGTTCATTAACTTCCAGTGGAAAGTTGTGGCTGCATCCGCTGCCTCCGAGCCATTTTCGCCGACTSTCGGCCCCGGCTGGGGAATACTTTGTTGATTTAGATGGGTCTATTAGAAAGTGTAAGTCCGCTGGGATGTATAAAAGGCAAAGCTTCACTCTCCCGAACATTTCCTTAGTGCAGCACTTTGGAAATTGCACGGGAAGCAGGCTTGGAATGCCTTGCTGCTTTTTAACGGCTGGACTTTCAGCTTGGATGTTTCGACTTGGTTAGTAACCTGTAAATGACACCAGTAAAAGGAATTTGAATGCAGAGAAAGATGGGATTCATCCAGCATTTCTACAGCTTGTGGGAATTCGTTTCTAACCAGTAATAAAAACACCTGGCACCCAGTGAGGTCCATGTGCTGGAAGATTGGATGTGACCCACCTTCCCAAGGGAAAAGTTGTGGGTTTTGGGGTTTTTTTGGTGGGGAAGGAGGGGGGAGGATCATATCAGAGCGGGGAGAATAGTGGGGTGAAACATTATCAGAGTTGTCTCCACTGCTTTTTGGAGGTGGTCTCCCAAAAATTATTCCCTCCCTCAACAAATAATTAAATTTTCCATTTTTGTTCCTATCTCTTTCATGGCCTCAACAGCCAGAATTTCCTCAGATTCTGTATTTTTCCTCCCTTTTAATTCTCTTTTCCTCTAATTGAACTGATGCAAAATTAAAAAAAGAGGATTAAAACCCCACAGATATCAATCTGCTGTCTCCATTTAAAATCAAGAAAAATACCAGCCCTTTGCTAAATATTTTTAATGCATTTATCCTTTTATTTTCCCCCTTTCTGCTTCTCAATCAGACCAAATTTTGCTCAGCAGCCAAAGAGAAGATGTTCTATGTTTCTGGCTCTGACATGCGCTGTATGCTGTTGCGCCTAATACATATTTATTTAAAATATTAATGCAGATGAATGAGCCCTGCCTGGCTGAGAAGCATGTTCAGAAGAGACTTTTGTGCACATTGTCTTCTGTTGCTCACCGAGCTTCATTCAGGGGCCTTGTTGGAAGGAGAAATATACCGGAGAGCAAAGGTTTGCTTCCTACCCTATAGGAATTTTTTAATTACTGTTTTGWCAGAGAACAAGTTTAACTGGCTCTTCAGCCACAGACTATAAGGTCATTGCTATCACAGACCATAAAGAAGATACAAAAATGAGGTAATAAAGTATATGGGCTGTGTATGTCTGGCAATTTAACATTATTCTTGTAACCCTGTGAGTCACCTGTGACTAATTTAAAAACGCTGATGCACTTAGATGAAAGCCACAGTAAACCACCTAAATCAGAGTCTGAGAGCAGTAAACACTGGGGGTGGGGAGGAGGATGGAGGCGAGGAGGGGATCCGAGCTTTTATCTCAAAAGGTGCAGTCAAGATGTGCCCTGGTCACAGATGCCGAGGAGCTGCCTGCTCTGCACAAGCATCCCAGGGATCTGTTCACCCCCTGCACGCCCTGTGTGGTGCCCCAGTGCTTTCCCACCAGAGAAGGAACTGAAAAAGGTCAAATGCAGAGGTTTTTGGGTTGGCATTGGCTYCCAGGGGTGAACAAGTTCTGGTGAGTGCAAGTGCTGGGCTCCCACTGGATGGGCTCTGGGRGTTACTGGGTGTCCCAGCATCTCTCCAGCTGCTTGCCAAAGCTGTTTTATCCCAAATAAAGGGAGGGCAGAGACATGAACTGGAGCTTCTGCTGCTCTGTGACCAAAAGACACTGCCTGTGTCAAATTTGGAGTATTGCTCTTCCCATTTCTTTTTCCCTCCATCCTTTGCCAGCAGCTGCCTGTTTGTTTTTCAGCAGTCGGTATCATGGGGCTGGGGGAAGCTTTTTTGGCAGGTAAACAATATTTTCAGGCAGGTACCCAGAGCAGAGAGGCATCAGGTTTGGGGTGCTGGCTGCAAAGATGCACATGTGCCCTCTGTGCCCCTTGGCTGTGGGGACTGAGCTCTCAGCAGGGTTACAGAGTCATTTTGTCCTGGTGAAACCAATGCAAATCAGCTCAGCTTCCAAAATCCCGGTTGTTCCTGTCCCCCAGMTGTGTGTTCTGAGTCCTGATGCACAGCTCGCCCTGGGGTGAGTGGGTTCAGGGAAATGAAGCAGTGGGAAACTATTTGCATGTTTGGGATGTCTTTTGCTGCCTTAGCTCTCCGAACCAGCTGCCTGCAGAGGGAGGGCAGGTGCCTACAGGGAGAGGATGGGATGCCCAGGCAGGACTGGGGTGGAGGCTGGGATTCCCAGYGATTCCTGGTAATTGAAAGATTCAGGGAATATCCCACATCTGGAGAGACCTCTTCCTCCCCATCTCCCCTACCCCATGTGGGGATGCAATGAGGCCTTTCACATGCTGGTGCTGAGCACTTTTTTTCCATGCAGAACAGCACCGGAGGGATATTTTTAATATAACACCTCAGTTATTTCTAACCCCAAAGCCAAGATTTCCACAGTAACTGTAACACACAGACAAACACTATCCCTATTACCATTGTTTTTGGTTGTGAATTAGTACWGGCTCTGAGAAACCCAATTTTGGAGTTCTCTTCGGGGGGAATGAGGTGAATTCCTGATGTGGAAARCAGGCCAGGAAAGGAGAGCAGCTACATAATCACAGGGGCTGGGGACACTTGAAGGAAACAGCGATGGTCGATAGATATTGATCCCCCTCTTTGATGTGTTCAGCAGCTGCAGGCTGGGGAAAAAAAAGCCTTTTGTTCCTCCTGGGAAGGTGCAGGAGGAGGGTTGTGCTCTCTGGCCCTTGGAGCAGATGGGCCAGAGCTTTTTTTGTGTGCTCTGTGGCACAGGGAAGGCTGGTCCATGGTGGAAAGGAAGGGATGCTCCCGTGCTGGACAGCCCCAAGCCTGCGTTTTCTGTTGATATTTCATCAGAGTAATCCAAGGCAACATTTCCCAGGTCTCCTGTGGGATTGCACAGCCCCGTGGGGCACGTGYGGCTTGATTCTGGAAGCCAAGTCATTCCAGCTGGTGCTAATGGGGAAAATCTGCCATGATCTTCTGTGTCCTGCTGGTAAATCTGCTCCAGGCTCCAGAGTGGTTCCGCCCTACCTCGTGCAGGACCCAGGGCTTTGGAGGGTTCCTGCAGAAGAGGAGAGAAAGGCATGACAGACTGCGAGGGGACAYGGATGCAGAAAGGATGCTGGAGGCTGAGCCATCAGGGCTACCCAAAAGGGCAGGTAGGAGGGGAGTGGATCTCTGTTAGAGGCCAGGTTGGTCCTCCAGGTCTCAGGACACACCTGAGATCACCTGAGCAAAACATCCTCCCTTATTCACTCCTGCCTTGACGCAGCTGTCGGAGCGACTGTGCCATCTCCGCACCGGGAATCTGGAAATGCCGGTTTTCCTCCTGCCTCTGACCTGGCCCGTGGTGTGGTTTGGGCTGAGTCACTCCACCTCTCCCTGCTTTCCTTTCCCCTCGGTGCTTTGTCTTGCCAGACGAGCCTGTGACCTCTCTGCTGCCACTGCTGCCTCTGGTGTGTTTGTTCACGTGGAGCACAACGAGACACCAAAACCCGCCGTGACCCCCAGCCCTCACTGAATGGAGATAACAATGATTTATTTCAGGCAATTTTCACAAGAAAGGCCTTGATATTCAACACCCAAATTTTTCACTTCCCTGGGAATGGGATTTCTGCCCCCTAAAAAGTTGCAACATCGGCTTCACTTTGACACAGAGTGAAAAAAGGTGTCTTGGGAACAAGCTTTACCTGAGTGTCTTCACTGAATGATGAAGTCTGACATAAGGTGACAGGGTCTTGGGGAAAGATTTCAATATTTTTGACATAAATGATAACATTTTCAGCTAAACCTTCAGCATTTACAAATGGTGATTTGAAAGGGAAGGGAGGAAAAAAAAGAACAAGCTGTTTACTTAGACTTGGCGAAAAATAGGATAATATCATTGAAAGCCTTGGTTCTGAGTCAAAAGTTATGTTTTGACAGAATCCCATATTTCATGAAGAAAAACCTCTTAATTGCAAGGCATCGATTGACCGACTCTGTTCCTCCCAGAATCCCAGCAAGACACACAGTGCTGCACAAAACCAGGGAGACAGACAGAACCTGTTCCAAGCAGCTTCCTAGCACACAGACTGACTCTTATCTCTCACTTTTCACTTCTTCACTTTGCAACGTATATTTTGAGAAATGGAGGCAAAGCCTAGGAGCAAAATTGCCCAGTGTGTGACTTTCTGACATATAATCAATTGTCTGCTCACTGACTACGGTCTGGCTGTGTTAATATGTCCGTGAAGTCCTTCAATTTATCAGGCAGGGCAGAAGCATCTCCGAACCCAGAGCTGGCTGGCAGTAATAGAGGGGGAGCAAAGTAACTGAATATAGCCACTCTTCCCCGAAGTCACTTATCATTCGGTCTATATTCATGGATTAGCCTGTGCTGGGGTTTGCAGCCTCTGCCAAGCTTGCAAACTGTGCACTGATTTTCACTCGGGATGTGTGAACAAGAGTTTGGGTTGGGAAAATGTTAAGCAGTGTATAATAATAAGGTGCTTCTGTAGCGTATCATTTGAAAAAGGAAATTTTGGAAGAAAAACCTTTTATGGGTCAAATAGGTTCCTTTTTGGGGGATTTGTGATTGCCTGAATCACACAAAACCATTAAATTGTCTTATCCTGTGGGCAACTGTGACACAGGCATCATCCATGGAAAAAAAAACCATGTGAAAATCTTTTTTTATATGATTAAACCACACCAGACATGCTATTGCAGACCTGCCGGGAAGAACCTTCTTAGGGCACAAACGTGGACTTGATTGAGTCTTGGACTTCTGAAATATATAAGGGAAGCAGGCAAGGAGCTGAGACACCATGTGACTGTGGCAAGAGGGTGGCAGCAGCCCAGGTGTCCCAAGACACAAGCTTACCCCGGTTCCTTTTCATCTTGCTTCCAAATCCGCAGCGAGCCACGGGAAGGATGTGTTTGCCCTTTGCAAACATCCAAGCGTCCCCCCCTGTTCTGCCCTTTAGCAATGGCAATCAGAGCATTTCTCTGCTGAGACTTTTATTCTTTGTTCCTTTGTTTTTTTCCTCTGCTCCCTCTTCATTTGTGTGCTTCGAGGAGTTTAGCTGGAGAGGGAGCTTCGCCAAAGGAGGTGAGCCKAGCACCCCTCATCCGTGTAAACTTTGCTGGGCGACAGCCCCCAGTGCAGCTGGAGCTTGGACTAGATTAAAGAAAAATGTAATGGGGATTTTTAATTTCCCTGTGTGGAGCTGGGAGATGAAGAGCCACCTCAAGAGAAGTTTGCCAGGGGCGGTGAGTAGATGAGAATGTCAAGCCCGGTGAGAAACTACTGAGCAGCACTGGAGCAGCATTTTTATTCGGAARGAGTTCTCATCTCCAGCGCGCGCTGCTCCGGGCGCCAAGCTGGAGTACAAAATGAGATCCCTGGGGTCCTACCAACAGGACAACATCTAAAGAGCCTGCTCAACTGCAATCACACGGCTCTTGTCACTCCCAATGTCCCCACGCTCTCCTCGTGAGGGGAATKAAAACTGAGGTGAGCCTGCCCCGTGCAGGCTGCGAGGTGGGGGCGAGTGTTTCTTGGGGTGKTGTCAGGTGCTTCTCGAAGCTGCTACTAATGTGACCCTCTTCCAGCTCACTTTGCTGTGCTATCCATCACSTTTTGGTGGCTACAGCAAGTACACCGTGTTTTGTCTCCTAAGCCTGGAGTTTGTATCACCTGGCTTTTCACAGCACCTCGAGTCTTGATGGAAAGTAATTTTCAAAAGCACTGGCATAATTCAAGTCATAAATGCCATCTTCCAGCCGAACTTAGGATCCTGCACACCATTTCAGCTGGAATTCAAAGGGAGTAAGTTAAATCAGGGCCCTGCACAGAGGCTGGACATCCCCTCAGTCCCGGCCTGCGGGGGTTCCTGKKGTTACTCTACACCTTCACAGTGAACAGTCTWACAGGAGCCAGGCAGTGCAGGCAGTACCAGCATCTGTATTTTAAGATTTACAACAGGATAAAAGCTGCTGGTATATATTTCTATTATTTTTTTTTGCACTAAGTACATCTTCTTGCCAAAGTACTGGAGGTTCACTTCCCAGTGTATATCCTAGAAGCAACCCCAGTTAGCCAAGCTCAAAGGAGAACAGAATAAAAGTGCCAGACAGTTTTGATATGACTCTTCAACTCATAATTTCTTCTAATTATTTAGTGGAAAAAAACCAGTTTTCCAAACTTAAAAATATGTATTTTTAGTGTCCTCTGTTACATATCTATGAATATATGTGCTTGCTGATTTCAACCCAATTTGGAAGGATGAGTCTCAGAGTGTCCTAAATGTTCTGAGGAAAAGGAAGGGTAAACTAAAGAACCCATGAGGTTTAAACTCCCAAAACATGCTCCAAAGTGGGAACAAGGCTCACCTTTGCAAATACTCGTCTTTCAAGCTAACCTCTCTCTCCCACACCAAAATCCTGGGACACAGATGCAAAGGAAGCCAGGTTTCCCCAATTTCTGCTTCCTGCCAAACATCCGGGGAGTGTCTGGCTAACAGTTGGGATTTCAGAAACTGAAAACGAGCTGTAGGCTCACACCCCTGTTGCACATCGAAATGCCAGAGTGCTTTGGCTTTGCTCGGTCCTTCTCCCTGCAGTGGTTAACTCGAATTAGCTCGTTCGAGAATGATGCCTTTTGTCTGCCTGTCACATGCATGTTCAGCGGGAACAACAGCAAGGAGAATAGCACAGGAATAAAGGCCTTTGATGGGGATTTATGGAGGTCACGTGTCTTAATTTTGCAGGGGTGGAGGTGTCGCGCAGAGGGCCCGTGGAACGCGTGCTTGGCGGGCACCTGGGAGTCTGGAGGAAAAGGAGAAACTAAGGGGAGAAGCGGCAGTTCCTGGAGGGAGACAAAATAGACCCAGGTGCACCTTCACTGAGTGGTTTTTCACTTTCAGGACCGCTGGATCAGAAAGTCTGTCCCTAAAGCAGCAAACAGGGTGAGAGCCGGAAGTGCATGGGCAAGCCCATGGGCAAATTGTGCCGTTCCTGCCCAAATTCGACGTCACAAATCAAATGGTTGACACAAAGCTGACAAGAACTTTTGGAAARGGTGAGACCAGTTCCATCAGCCCTGGGGGGGTTCCCGGCAGGCAGAGCCACTCCAGTGAGCACAGACTTGTTGCACCCATTACACCCACCAGGAGAGAATTCAAACCCRCACAAGATCAGCATTTCCCTGCAAACCCCAGTGCTGTGGGGTGTGCTCAGWGGAGCTGGTGCCAGCAGTGAGAAACACAGCAGATGATCCCAGAGAGAAGTAACCCTCAGACCCCACTGCTAAGCAGATCTGCCATCTCTTCTTCAGGATGTTGGAGTGGAAGTTGGACCAGCCAACAATTCTTCAAGGCCTGCAAACAGAGTGGTCCAAGTGCACCTGAGGATTTGGAGATAGGCAGTGGGTGGGTGAGTGGAAGAAAGGATGCATTCAGTGGAGAAAATGTCCAGGTTCTGTATTCCTGCAGTGGAGAGGAGGCTGCAGCCAAATCCTGCTGCTGTCCCCTTTTCTTTATTGGTCCTGTCAGCAGGTTTGTGCTGTGCTGGCTGCTGTTTTCCCTGTCTCTTGAGAAAGCTGCAGCTCCAGAGGGGAGAAAGGACCCTACTGAATTTTTCAGGACAGGGACTGGAACTGGCCCTGTCGGCTCCTTTAAGGAGAGGCTGRTGATCTGATCCCTGCCAGTAACATGTAGTTGCATATGCCAAACTCCTTTGGTTCACAGCAGGCAGTTCCTTGATGGATCCTGAAAGGCCCTTGCACCAGATGATGCGCAAGGAAGTCCCAGCTCCTCGCTTGACCCCTGGCTGAGGTCACAGAGGTGTTTCCTCCAGGTCAGTCTCACCAGGTCTGCAAAAGCTACAGCAAATATCACCTCCTTCTGTCACTGGAGGAAAGTTTCAGTGACAAGGGATAGGAAAAACATGTAAAATGCTGTGGGGCAGACACTGGGAAACAGACATTTTGGAATTCTATTCCTGGATGCTCTCCTTCCCATCCCTGTATCTTGTTCCTCTTATCTCCATGGTAAGTTGTGCCCCTTCCCAGCCCTGCAGGAAGCACAACAATGATTTTCCTCTTCTCTCCCACKGAGGGACTGCGGTGCACACGTATCCTCACAGCAAAGAGTGCCCTATTGAGTGCTGCTTGGCTCCAGCCTTAGAGCAATTTAGCAATCTGCCATCTTAAACTGTGTAATGACAGCTCTTCAAGCAATTGGAAGATTGCAGCCTTCAGTAAACTCTCCAGCTGAGTGAGAGCTGGTTTGTGCCTCCTCCACACTCTCTTGGCACTCACAGTGGAAGTCAGGCTGCTCTCCATGCACTTGGCATGGCATTAATGCAAAAGCAGGATTCTAAGGATGGGCTGAAGAGTGGCCAGGGTTAAATCTGTAGTGTTAAATAAAATGGGTTAGGTAAAATAAAGAAATAAAATGTCTTGTTCACGGGCACGGACAGCAGCTGGCAGAGCTTGCATGCCCATACACAACTCTCCTCCTCTTCAGGACAGGGTGGCTGCATCCAAACCACCCATCGAGGACGGGTCCCTGCCTCAAGCATCAGCCTGAACCTATGGCAAGGGTTCAATGGCCAGAGCTTGGCCAGGGACTGTGCTCCCCATGGCCTGAGCTCCCCATGGCCTGGCTGATGGCAGGACCTGTGGGGATGTGTCTCACCTGATGGAGTGTGATGACATTTGGGTAGCCCCACACTGGTTATCGGGTTTGTAGCCTTGGCTCCCCATTGCTGTGCTGGAGGAGGGGCAAAGCAGCGTGTGGAGGGTTAGCACACACTAATGGTTGCTGTGCAGAGTGTTTAGAGGCTCCAGTGGGATGCCAGGGAGGTGTAAAAGTGTAGGAGGGATCTATCCAGTCCCATCATGGCTTTGCCATCAAACTGGGTAGAAATGGCAAAAAAAGGATCAGAGCTACTCCATGGTACAAGTGGGGAAATGAGGCCTGGAGGGACCCAACAACTCCTGGAAATTCTGGGAAGAGTAACCACAAGGAGCTGTGCTGTTCTGTTTTGCTCAGAGCTGGATGCTGGCTGAGGAGAGATGGGGCAGGCGAGGCTGGGGTTCTCTCGCCTCTAATGAAGCTGTCAGGGAAGCAGCAATCAGAGCACACTCGCTTCCCAAAAGTAGGCTAAATCTGGCTGAAGAGATTACATTTTTTGACACATTCAAACCTGCCTGGGAAGCTGACAGCATTCTTGCCTGAGGAAAGAAAAAACGAATAAAAGACATGGTATATTACATGTAAGGCCAGGGCAGGATCGAGGTTATGGAAAGAGAGGCAGCGTGAGAGTGAGGCTTCACCCCACAACCACGGGGGAGGGTCCTGCTCCCGCTCAGTTTGTSCACACTCTGCATCAGTGCACCCTTGGGCAGACCCCGATGGATCCCCTTCCTGCAACACCTTGGTCATGCAGAAATTCATCCTCACCACGGGCACTGGAAGCAAATTTCCAGGTACTCATGGATATCCTGACCTTCCTGCAGCTGGAAGGATAGGAAGCCTCATAGCATGACAAGGAAGAGCTACAATGAGAGCTGATGTGTGAGCAGGGTGTGGTGTGCCTGTGCTGGCGGGTGGCTTGGGTGGAGAAAACAGTGRCAAACTCAGCAGAGCTCCATGCAAGGGGAGAGGAGAGGGAATAGCACCGTGGGTGTCATTGGCAATGGCTTGGCATGCTTACAGAATCCAGACAAAGCACTTTGGCCAAATCCCTGGGCAGGTGTACATCCAGACTGGTTTCTTGTTCATGGAGTAGAGGAGCCTCACAGATCCACTTTCACCTCATTTCTCCAATTTCCACTCATCCCTGGCACAAACTGTGGGAATGTTGTCCTCTCAAAGCACGTGGGAGCAGCCCCTCATGCATCTCAGGGCTGTGATGGGGAGGGGTGTGGAAGATAAGGCCAGCATGGGGGGCTCTCTGCCTGCAGTCACGGTATTGAAGGGATGCTGTGCCAGAGGAGGGCTGTGACTGCAGCTGCACCAGGGCAGACGTGCTCAATTGGCTGGGGCACCTCACTGGGGGACCACAGCACCGCTTGCTGACACCACACACCCCCTCCACATGGGGCACGGCAGCCAGAGTCACAGCCTGAACCCACGGAGGGCTTTTGACTCCACCTCTTCCCACTGTGGCTTAGACTCCGCAAGGCAAAGCATGGAATTCCCAAATTGATGCTGGAGCCAAATGATGCTGCAATTCGTGAAGCGAGTTGATTGCACAGCCCTACCCGAGTGTTATCACCCCAGCCAGCTCCGGGGATGAGCAGAAACCGGAGCTGGGCTGGGGCCAACGAGACCAGCGTTGGGCTGAGTGTGCATCTCTGCAGCACTCGGAGCTCTGGCTTTCATCTGTATTTCTTTACAGCTTATCATGTTTGCACTAGGGCTCCGCAGATAACAATCTATTAACAGCAAAGTGAATTAGATCACTGCCTGGTTATTTCCCTCGGCCGAGGCCAAACTGCTCTTGCCCATTCAGGAAATTTGTGTTGCTTTATTCTCTCTGAGCACGAAAGCATGTCACTCTAATTACCTCCCGCCTCACTCAGCCCGAGCAGCTCCGAAACACTTGCGAGACAGGAGAGCTGTAACCTCATTAGAGCGTGTTATCGTAAGAGATCAGACACTGGCAGGGGTTTGTTGTGACGAGCCGCTCGCAGATGTTTTCTTTTGAAAGTACAAAAGGGGAAGAGGAATCCGAAGCCGGTGAAGGGGAGCCTTGAAATAACCCCTCCGGTAGCAAGGGACCGCGAGCAAGTGCGCGGGGTCACATCCTGCTCCGGGCTCGGCCTGCGAGGCAGCTCGGAGGGGGCTCTGGGSATGCAGCAGGCAGCCGAACGCCCTGGAGTGGGCCATTCCTCCCCACATCTCAGAACTGGGAGAGCWTTTGTTGAACGTGCAGGTAAATGCGTGCCAAAGCAAACAGACCTTTCTGGCGGCAGATAAGCTCCAGCACAGGGCGAGTGGAGCGGGCTGGTGAGCAGCGGTCGGGGTGGATTCGTGGCGTGATGGAGCCTGGGTTTGCTGCCTCACAATCCCTTTCCCAAACCCTTTGGGGTCTCCAATCCAGAGATGTTTAACGACTGCTTTTTGGGATTTTTTCCTCAGGTATCATGAATAGAAACGTCACCTTCTCCACTAACCACAACAAACTAAAATTTCAAGCAACCCAACCCATTACTGCAAGCCATTCACCAAATTAATGAAACCCACACTATTTTTGGTTGCTTGTGGACATTTTTCATTGAAAAGTCCATTTTTTTCAAGGTTAGGAGAGAGGCAATTAGAAATAATTACAGTCTTGTTAGGGACCATGTGTGGGAGCAGAGCAAGCTGGCTGTGATGGGGAGGGCTGTCCCCAAGCCCTGTGCCCACTCCTTGGAGAAGGAACCCGGTCAGGGCTGGCCATGCTGAGAGAGAGTTGGGACCAGCCCCACCACACCACCTGCCTTGCTGGTGTTTAACTTCACAAGCTGTGCATCTTCTTGCTGGAAGACAGGACTTAAGCATTTAAGAAATACCACTGAGCGGCTTCCCAATGAATCTAAACCTCTTCACTTGAGTCAGAATAAACTTAAACGATCCCTTTTATTATTAGCTGTTGGAGAGAAGTTCAAGCCATTAATGTTTAATAAAATCAGAGCCCATGAGCAGCTCACGGCTGTTGCACGTGCCAGGCTCCTCTGGCAAAGGMACAAATCCCACATTGCCAAGGGCGTCCAGGCAGATTCTGACAATTTATAGATGAAAGCAACTTAATGGGACATTAATTTAAGCCATCAAGACAGAAATGGGAAGGCAGCTTTCAGGAGCAAAAGGGTTAATGCAGAGCCACTGACATCCCACTGTTGGTGCCATAGGATTCATCCACTGGAGCTGGTGGGATTACAGCAYGGGGACATGAGATCTGCAGCTTGGAGATGTTTTATTTGGTGGGATCACCACAACCAGAGCTGCTGCAAATGCAAACATTCCCTGTTCACTTTAGCAGCTTCTTCATTTAATGTTGTTTTTTACCCCTTGTTCTCTGGCAACATTTTTGCCCCTAATGCAACCAGAGCCAGGACAGGCTGGCACGACACCCACTCCCTTCCCCTGCCTGTTTGGGTTTGTGGGATGCAGTTTCACCCTCAGTGGATTCTGAAGTGAAACAATGAAGGCCCTGATCCAAAGCCCTCTGAAATCAAAGGAAGCTTTGGGTTGTTTTGGGCTTTTTTTAGTTTTGGGTTTTCTTTTCTGCCTTTGACTTCTACTCCTCCGGATTTCACAGATTCTCAGCAGTTTCCATGAGGTGAGAGCTGATCAGCACTGAGCAGTAGCCTGGCTGTAAAGCTCAGCTCCTCTATATGCAGACATGTTTTAGAAATCCTGTCTGACAGCTTTGGCTTCCAATGGAAGGTCCCATTCATCTACTGCTGATGGTTCAAGCAGAGTCCTCTCTCCTAACACTACTAAAAACTGGGGCATTACCTACAGACCAGGATAAAACCCATAACATAAATGTGCACACACATTCTCTCCTCCAGACRTCTGCACAGACACCAGTGCTAAAGGCACAGGAAGCTTTCTGCTGAGCTGCAGCACGTATTGGTGAGACCACTTCCACTTTTCTGCCCGGGAGACACCTGGGCCAGCTCGGACTTTTAGATGCTGCAGTAGCAATTTGGAACCAGCCACAAAACTGTGARCTTGAATATGGCTGGAGGGGGTTTCCTGTCCCACTGGGTGCCAGGAGCTGTGGGTTTCAGCTCTCCTGCAATGACAGGAGGGACAGAAAATCATAGCCCTGGCTTTCTTTCTTCTGAGTCTTGCATTGGAAAATTTTCATGCAAGTGTCTCGGGGACAGCCCAGGTAATGAATCCCTGAGAGGAAAAGTGGTCAGACTTTAGCTGGGCCAAACACACTCCTGGGACCCGAGAAGGAATTGTTCAACTGTTCCCTGCTGTGGTGTGTGGAAAGCTGAGGAGCTCGTTGTCCTCCAGGACAGATGCCATGACTGCTCACACATCAGTACCTACAACAAATACAGCCCCGAGGGGCTCCACGCAYCCCTGACCTCTGCAGGAGGGTGATGTTTGAGGAGAAGAGAAAAGGTTGAACACAGGCACGCAGGCAGACGGTGACTGAGAGTGAGAGGAGGGCGGCTGTAAGATGCGAAAAGGGAAAATCTGCTCTGATGGACACATCAAAGCCCAGCAATGGCTGGGGGAGCGTTCCCAGTGGCAGGACAAAAGGTGACTTCTGCGGCAGTGGAGTCTCTGAGTCTGTCCCATGGCCCTCAGTCTCCTCCCTGGCTGGCAGAGCTGTTGCAAAACCGTCTCTGCCTCCAAGGCTCTGGCTTCGCCTCGTCCCAGCACATGGACAGGACTCCTTCCAATGTCTGCAAACACAAAGCCTGAAAGGAGCCAGTCTGCTCCCAGCCCCTCTGGGCTGTTTGGGGAGCAGAGGCCACAGGGTGACAGGGGGTAGAGAATGGATGGCAAAGGGGGCAGAAGGCTGCTTAGCCCAGGGGAGCCAAGCGAAACACAGGGGCATTGAAGGCACGTACCTCTTACAGTTGTGGAGTGATTTATCGAAAGCTTAAAGAAGGAATTGCCAGGCGCTCTTTGTTTCCATGGTACCATAAAAAATGGATGGGAAGTGACTGGGCTGTCTTGTAGTTTGAATGTTTCATTGGCATGTCGCGGAAACCTCCAGAGGATGCCTCGAGGGCATGWGAACCAGCTGATGGAATGTGCTAGTTTGTTAATTTAATGGGATACAGCGTTTTCCCTTAACACYGCACATGCTAATCAGGGTGGTGAATCAGGTCAGCACATCTCCCCTGCACCGGCACTCGGCTCTCACACGGCACCTCCTCATCTCCTGCAGGATGCTGGGGTGCCCCGGCCCCCCCCCCCGCAGCACTCGGCAGGATCAGGCTGTGGGAGAGATGTTGGACTCCAGAGCGTCTAGTGGGAAATGAGAAAYAGTATCTCTGTGGTGTGAAAGCCAGCCTGGGAAACGTGGTGGTATGCAAGGCAACACCAGCCCCGCTGCCTGGAAGGGAAGGGATCGATGTGCACATCGACAGGAGTATTAAAAAATTCAGGTTGCATGYGATTCACTGGGGACTCTATCAGTGATTCCTTCTAGATGGCTAAGGAAAAGACAGACCAGATTTATTTGGGATTAGCAAACTTACTGTAGCATTTTCAAACCAAGTTACTGAATGCCGTATTCAGGACGTGAGTCTCCTAAAGCTCACAAGGTGTTTCTTCAAATCCCACAGGAAGGATATCAAGCTCCAATAAACTGCACACACAATTTTAGAGTCCTTTCAATAAAACTGTAGTATTTTGATSCCCATTCCAAAAGAGGTTGGTGAATCTAACATAATTATTGTGTATGAATGTACATGTACGTGTGTGTGTGTGTGTGCATCCTAAATCCCAATGCACAAGTCTTGCCTCACCTGCCTCTAGAGGTGAATCCAATATTTCCATTGAGCTGAACTGCTAAAGCTTCATTTTGGGAAAGGTTCAGTCCTGTCACAGACACAGACTCTTCAGGGGATAGACATAATCCAAAATTAATTGAATTCAGTGGAGCTCCGCACATTTAAACCAGCCAAAGACATTTGAACTCGGTGACTTACCCTGTCCTTTCTCCTCACTGTCCTGCAGCCAGGAGAGGATCCCAGCTAAAGCTCTGCTCTAAGATGCCCAGCACATCTGGAATTGCTGTCCTGGAGCCAGTACCATTTCATACTTCCTGMAGCTTGTGCAGCTGTCCTGCAAAGCTGCTGTGTGACGCTGGGCACAGGCTCCATGTCAGAACCCCCCTGTGTGGTGGTGGGGACCCCGGTGCTGGCATTGCCATACTTCGATGCCTTTTGGGAAGTGACCAAACAGATCCCAGCCTGGCACATCCCTCACCTTGCTGAGGTCCCCACAGTGTGGGAATGCCTGCCATGTGTGGGTGGCTGGGCTGGCCCCACTCCAGCTACGCCGTGCAGCCAGACGGTTTCATTTTCTGTTGCCTGTTGGCTCCGTGCTCATCTTCCTCTCCTTGTCTTTTGCATTCCCACAGCACATGGCTGGGTTTCAGGCTCTTTTCCCCACTCTGGAGCTCTGCTGCTCCACCAGCCCGGGAAAAAAATGGTGAGACATTCCCATCGAGTTGCAGAGGTGGGCTCTCGTGGTGCTTTTTTGCTTTTTGCTTTTTGTTTTTTAATTGAGGAGGGAAAKTACTAATTTCTATCGAGAGCTTGCTGTTATGTGGGAAGCACTCTTTTTGAACTCAAGAGTTTTGTTTTCAACCACAGAGACCTTGAGGATCCTGGAAAAAAAGAGGTTTTGTGCTTTGAGAGGAACTCGACCAAGTTTCCCTGTGTCACCCCAGCTGCTCCCAGTAGGAGCCAGGAGGATAAACATGCGGCAAGAACCTTTTCTAGAGAGAAAAAAAAAAAAGAGAACAACTGTCACAAAAATCCGACTGAAGCTCATTCCCCAACAATTTGGTGCCAGCTGCACAGCAGGAAAGCGGATCCAAAGGGACAGTTGCAGCAGTCATGTTTGATCTCTTACACGGAGGAGGCCAGAGGCTGCATCAGTGCCAAGTCCTGCACCGCTACCAATAGCTGGCAGCTGAACGGGACTCTGCTCCTGGCAGGACAACTGATCCTAATTTAATGAAGAGGTGGTGAAGAATGCACCACGCCTCTTTCTAATCAGCGATTAAGCCCTTTTGGTGATGCATTTACTTCATCTGACCCCCATCGTGGGCTCCCCTCTGGCTACATCTATATTATGGTGGGGAGCTGCGGGCTTGAGTTAGCAGAGCTGAGTGTCTGTGTCATTTCTGGGGCATTTCCAAGCCAGCTAAAACCAGGACGTGTAAGAGCCCAGCCCGACTGCAAGTGCACATCCAGACCACACAACACCCACTCAGACTTGAACCAAGTGCCTGAACCTTTTGGAATTCCTCCAAAAGTCGTTCTGCTCAGGGGTGGCATTTTAAACAGACAGACGATATGATAAACCGCTTGGGGCCATGAGTTTTAGGTGTGTAGGGACTGCCTAMCCTGGAACAGAGGGTGGATATAGCTGAAAAAATTTCAAACCATCCTGATAGCTGCTTTTCCATGGACGYTTTCTCTAGATTGCCAAACCTGCCTAAACCCGAGATAAATTAGCCCAATACTTTGTTTCAGCTACATTTCCCCTGTGTAAAGCGTTTTTCGGTCTGTTTGCACCATGTTCTCGTGCACGAGGTGGAGAGGGAAGTGAAAATCTATCAAAGGAGATGTTAGGAGAGGTTTTTCAGCAGCGTGACTGTGACAAGGCTGCGCTGTAGCTCTGTGGCACACTGTCTGTGGGACGCTTCGGTACAGCCGTGGAGACAGATGGCTGGTGCAAAGTGAAAAATCTACTCGCATCAAACAAACTCTCCAGCAAGCAATCGTCAGGATCCTATGCAAAGCACGGCCAATCTGCACCTGCAAGTCCATATGTACTTGTCCCATCAAGCATTCTCAACCATGTCCCTCGAGTGACAGCAAATCCACTTAGGCTTTTTTTTTTTTTTTCTTCCATCACCACTTCTACTCCAGGGGTTTTTAGAGGATGTACAGCATCCTGTAGCTACCAATTCCCAACATGTGTCCAGTTTAGCATCCTCTCCAATATGTGACACTGACCTTGCTGTGTGATGGATGCCAGACAAAGGGAATTAAGCATTCCTCTGCTCTTATTTAGTTAGGAAGCAGTAACCTTTCAGTGCTCCCTGATGTACCAGATATGTCAGAGCATCCCACTCTGACTTCAAAGGAATGTCACAGGAATAGGAAGCACAGAACCAGCAGCAAAGCAATTAGTTATACRATCTGGTAGGGCAGTTCCCCTGCTCCACTTCCTAATGCCCCTTAATGTGTTTCTATTAATGTTGAAACATGTGTTAAAAGAGAYGGGACCCTGAGAAATGGAGCCCCTCCTAGAAAGAACTGGACACAGCTTTGATGTGGATTCACAGCGAAAAATCTGAAAATCCACAGCTGCGGATTCACAGCAAAGTGAGGCAGAAGAAAAGAAAYCAGCACAGGGAATGGATTTAAAGCCTGCACTGGGGAACACTTTCCTCTTGCATGGATATTTCCCATGCAAGTCAGTTTATCTGAGTTTAGAGACAAGAAAATCAAACTCTGTGCCTGAAATCCTCCTCTGAGGAGGGGACACAGGCACACACAGAGGGGACACACACAGTGGGACACAGGCAATTGGCACTAGAAATGTGAGTAGCCTCAAAGCAGTGGGAAAAGTAAAGTCTGGATTCCCTCAATTATATTCTACAATAACTGTATTCCCTCTATRGCAAGAGATAGTCTGTGCACCAATTGATGTTGATAGATCAGCCAGTTCATGCTAGATGACCACCTGACCACTGCTTGCTTTTGCCTTGTTTTTCTAAYAATCTATTGCTCTCTACTAGTCCAGGATCTGTGCATCCAACACCTGAATCTGGAGCACTCTGCTGATAGGGAAAATACAGAGAGGATTTATGCTGCAGGAGTCCTGTTTCTAAGCCCTTCTAATATCCCAGCCCTGTCCCTGCAAAGCTGGGCTCCTGCTTTACACCAAGAGCACGTTCCTCTTTCACCACATGTAGGAGCATTTCAGGACAACTTTCTCTAAGAGGAGATTTCACCTGACACCTCTGCAGGTTAAAGAGGGACAAGGAAGGAGGCAGGCACCCAGCTCAGCTGTCTTGGTCCTATCCCATTGATTTGACATTACAGAGAGCCAAGTACATGACAAGAACACCAAGAGTGCAGGAATGCCCACAGGGTGGTGGTCCTGCCTGGTCCTGGAAATCTGGCCCTTATTCTTGACTTTGGGAATTGCTGCCCCCTAATATGTGAGGAAGGAGTGATGGGTGGTGGGTCTGTTGTGAACAGCAGGTTCACCCTTGGGTGTCTGTTCCTGCTGCCTTGTGAGGGGTCAGATCTACTGACAGCAGCCACATCCAGGCAGCTTTACCCATGAAGGTCTGAACTCAAACCTGAGTTAGCAGTATGTAAAAACTGGAAATAACTTGCACTGTCCACTGCTCTCCCTTATTTACTGCTCTGGTGTTCAAAGGCTCYACAGGCTTAAAGCAGACATGGGAAAAAAATAATCTGCCCAACTACTGCCCAGGGTGACTGTAACCAGCCCAATAAACCACATCCCTGCTACCCAAGGGCAGAGGGTTGGATGCCAATCCCCTCCACACGAGCCCTCAGCTTTTTGTGCAACAGAACTGCCTAAAGCCTGTGTTTGGAGAAACAAGGAGAAAGGATTATCACCCTCCTTCCTTCAGCTTTTCAGGCTGGGAGTGCTCCGGGGCAGGACYTGCTCGGTTGTTTGTACAGCAGCTCAAAGGGCGCTGGAGCTTTGCTGTTCCTTGCAGGGGCAGCACCGTGACTGCTGGGTTAGCATGGGCTGGTTTATGTTTTCCTTTGTCCTTTCCCTGCCCTGATTTCAACACCGAACAAGGATCAACCCTGTGGCAAGCACAGGGGTGTTTTCTCACCTTTGCCCTGGGTGRTGGGCAGATCCTGCCTCCAGCACAGCAGGTCCTGGTGGCTCACCCTGTCCTTGGAGGGTGTAGGGGATGCCCGGAGTAGTGCCAGGAGCAGGGTTGGCCCCAGCGTGGGGCCAGCCTGGTTCAATTCACCTCCCTKCTCCAGCGAGGAAGATGTTGCTGGTGCTGAGAGGGGGCAGAGTCAGTGGGGAAGAGGGGGAGATGGAGGGAAAACACTCACACCAGCATCCCTGCAAATGAGGGCAGCCAGGGACAGCGCCTGCTTGTARGCAGGAAAAAGGAAGGGAAGATGGAGTGAGGGAAGAAACAGAGGATTTCTTCCAGGAACAAAACCCATAAATGTGAAAGGTGTGTTTCCCTCAAAGCCATTTTTTTTTGCCAGCATGTGGGAAGCACAAGCTTTCTCCCTCTCATGCAGGTGTTTAGAGTCCTACAGCTCACACAACAGATTTAGGCTTGTGGCTCTTCGAGCTCCCCTCCTTTTTCTCCCTAAAGTGCCCTCCATGCTCAGCTTTTCATTCTTTACGTCTCCAGCTCTAATTAGCTTTTCTCTCCTGCTGCTTCTGATGAATTGCTCCGTTTTTTTTTTCATATCTTTGGGGCCCYGCTGCTTCTTGGGGAGCTAGGCTAGAGAGTTATATTTCTCATCCCTCTCAGTCATTATGAAAGAGAATCCTCTCAGATGAGGACATTCATTAAACTGATTTGGGATGCCTGGTCTATCTTCACTCTGTGTGTTTGCATTAGTGTGGGTAAAATAATTAAAATGCACAGGAAGTGTAGGCTGGAATAATCAGAAAGGCTGGCCCTAACCTGAGGAAATTTGGGGGCAGGGTACCAGTTTACTTTTTAATTGGTGTCTCCACTTTAATTGCAAAACATATTTGAGTGAATTCTTCTCTTCATTCCAGAATCTTTGCATGYCAGGGTGTGTGGAAGACACAGGAGATGAGACCCTGCACTCAGAACTGTGTTCCCCCAAATCCTGAGGTCACAATAGGACCTTGACTTCTAATGAATCCTTGATGCAGATATGGTGGAGGAAGGAAGAATCCTTATCTACCCTATGAATTTGGACCTCTTTAAGGTTCCCAGACTCTGACTTCTCTTCACAGCCGGACAAACTCAAAAATTATTTCCAACATAAAAGCTGAGATGAACCTGTTTATAGAAGACAGGGTTTTAAGGGAGAAAAATATAGAAAATATTAAACACAAGGAGATGACAGTGCCAGGAGTGGCTTTTTATTCTGCTGATGGAGTAGACAAGCAATCCCTGAGATACACCCTGCAGTGGGTGAGCACAAGAATAGGGTGGTTTCTCTGGGCATAGATCTGGGAGCCACAAAACCTCACCTTTGCCACAGCACCTCTGAGTCTGGGTCAGYCACCTCCTCTCTGTGTTACTCATACCAGTCTGGTAACACTTCTGCTTTTTTCCTTCTTTATGTATTGGTTTTGAAGAGCAGGGATGGCTTTTGGGGCACAGGGCACCTGACGCTCAGCAGCCCCACAGGAGAATTGAAGGGTGCTGGTGCCACTGCCAGGCTGTGGAACACCTGGCGTGATCAGGTGCCACTGGAGTGTCTTCTTGCCCTTGGAAGTGAAATGGCCACAGCTTGCAGGAGCCAGAGGAAGGCCCACAAGGCCCAGGAAAAGCAGAGCACAATTAGTCTGGCCTGACTCCGTGCTAATGTGCCTAATTGGCTCTGCGCTGGTGTCCATGGGTGAGTAGCTCTGTGGGCATGTGTTCAGCAGGAGAACCAGGTTCCCTTTGAGGCTTTGCACATAAATGGGCTGCCTTGGGCTGAGTTACACTGAAATACCAAGCCAGGGAAATCTTAGACACTGTTTAGAGTCACCACTGCCTGAAGACAGACCATGAAGAGGACTGTACTGGCCAAGACCTCACCAGTTCCTACAGCCTCCGTCCTCTCGTGGTCTCTGAAGGGGTTTTGCACCAGACAGGCACTTCTGGTTCCCTCACTGTGCAGGATCCTGTACCAGGTCCTAGATGGGCCCAGAGGGAATGATCTCACAGCAGGGAAGAGGCACTTGCAGGTACCACAGAAGGATGCTGTGGCACGAGTCAGAAAGAGCAAGCTCCATGYCCTGTGTGACCCAGGGCACTTTGTGCCAGTCCTCTGGCTGGGTGGCCCTTCCTGAGGACATCACATGGCCCTGCATGTCTCAAATAACAGCAATGGATTTTGAGGGTGGGATTCATCCTGCCTTTAGGAAGATGTTTGCTGTCCTTGCTCCTCAGTAGACACTTGGTGGTGTCCAGGGTTCAACTCATCCCAAAGGAGGTATCTCCGGTGAGGCAAATGGATAACACACTGTAAATGCTCCTTATCTTCGGGGGAGCAGGAATGGCTGGCTCAGGTGGAGCCATCCAAGCTGCAGGTATCTAAACTCGCCTGCCTCACATGACAGGCAACCTACTGGGGTGCAGGATGGCAAGGCTGGGGTGCAGAGCACCTGGTTTGGGATACCTCAGGGTCAGGAACCCGTCAGCAGGTAGGCAGGAGGGGTTTTGTTTGAAAACAGTGCAAGATGCACAAATAGTCCTGTTCCACCTCCCTGCACCGAGAGAGAAAACGTGTGAGAGTGGGTGTGAAGGAGACAGAGSTACCCAGGGAGAGGGTGAGAAGCAGAAAGAGATGATTTAGGACCGTTCCCAAGGTGTGTCCTGTACTTGCCTCCTCTCCAAGGTCTTGGCACCGCTCGTTTCTCTGCAGAGAAGCCAGAGGTGTGCTCCTCCAGAGTGATACTCTATCAAACAGGAAAGCCATTTACTTTCTGCTGGCTCTGCAGATTTGCACTGCCTGCAACTGCAGACCTAAAAGTTTATCTTACCAGAGGAATTTATATGGGGCTGTGAGATGGGCTGGTGTTATATGGCTCTAAGTAGTTGCATGAAGCCTCTGTGGGCTAATAAAACAGTATTAATTGTATTGCTAAGGTTGCATTTTAAACATTAAATTATGGATGGCTTGATAGCATCGTGAAAGCCAGCATCTTGACATGACCTAACCATTATCTATGGAAATGGCTAAAATGCCTTTTTGCAATGTACTCTGGTTGATTTAACTCTTTGAGGTGACACTTAACATTAAATTATTTCCTCTGGCAGAGCGAGAGCAGGGAGGGCTTCTCCTCCTCCTTCCCTTTCCTCAGCATCCCTCTTCTCTTCCTGTGCTCTCTCTGAACTGCTCTTAACCTCCCCAGCTTCCTTCAGCCTAGAAATGGCAAATGGGGGGAAGGTCACAAGCCCAGATCACCATTCCCCACTTCGTCCCATGCGTCTCTGAGGGTGCACAAGAGAGAGCCCTGGGAACTGTGGCAGCAGGAGGTGTGGGATTGTAGGGAAAAGCTCAGAGGAAGCCCTGACACAGTGGGAATGGGCCCTGGAGGGGTCCCTGCCCAACTCTGCCCTCAGCCCAAGGAAGAAATAAGGAAGGAATGCACCGGCCCCTGTTAATCTAATTAAAGGGGTCAGCCCTAAAGGCCAATTACAACACAACCAGTGTCAACAGGAATTCTTCCCTCTCTGGCTGGTTTAGGGGCAGGGCTGCAGCAGAGCCTTTCACGGCTGGGAACAGCATCTGCTGATGGAAGAAGAGGGAAATAAGAATTTGGCGGGTCTGCTTTTATTTATTATTATTATTATTATTATTTATTTTAAGAGATTGATGGGTTCATCGCTGGAAGTCACCAGCTGAGGGGCAGATGCACGTCCCCAGCGTGTCAGGCCGGTCCCACCCCCAATCCCCCGCTCCCCCGCGCTGCCCATCCTGGCGTTTTTCCCTGTCTCCCGCAGCAGGTGAGRTGCGGTGTCCGCGGTGGGAGCCGGGCCGGTGGCACATTCCCAAGGCAGCGGCGATGTCCGGGCTGGCAGCCCCGGCCGCGGCAGGCACAGCTGGTCAGTGGGGCGGCCGCGGGGACCCCGCCGTGCCCCGCGTCCCGCGGCTGGCGTGTCACACTCGGCAGCTCCGTGCGCGCAAAGCTGCGGCTCTGACACGTCCCTGCTGACCCCGGCAGAGCAGCTGGCACGCTGCTCCCGCTGCTCCCGCTGCTCCCGCTGTTCCCACTGCTCCCTCTGCTCCCACTCCTGGCTCCTGAGCTGCTCGGAGCCCCAGCTGGAGCTCCCCGAACCCCAAGGGGCTCACCCCTCGGCTCACCCCAGGGCTGAGGCACACAAGCTGGGGGAGACATTAAACGTGCAGAAGAGGAGAATTACATCTTCTGACATCTCTGGTCCCTGTGCAACACCGCCCTGGGTGCAGCGGGGTCTCTGCGGGGATGGAGACCCCTATGTCCACTCGGATTCGTACCACAAGCCATGGGACCTCCTGCCCCGTTTCCTCTCCATTCAGGAAAACATCCGTGCAGTGGCAGACACGGAAATGAAAAGCAAATCTCTGCTGCCCACGGCTCGCAAAGCACACCTGTGCACCACTGCAGCGTGGAAACCCCAGCCGCGGCCTCTAGGAATCAGACAAAACAGGTAAAAGGGCCGAAGCCCACCCTGTGGTGACCTTGAATTTTTACACTAATAAAGCTACTTGATGGGGTTTTTACCAAAGGGGAAAAAAAGTCTTTTCAAAGGTTGCTGTCCCCTGACAACATTTTGACATCAGAGACCCATCGTGCCTCTTGTATTATGAAGTGCTCATTTATCTTAGAAGCCAGTAGCAGCTGCTCATATTACAAGTGGGAATTTCTTCCCTTTGTTTTCCTCGATGTGGCTCTCCTGAACTTCGGTTGAAGGGGTGATTTAAGTGGATCCRCGTTACAGACTGATGAGATATTTCCAGTGAGTGCAGTGACTGAACGTGGCATGTTTAACGTCTTTGGTGGATCTAGATCACCACTCATTTCTGGCTACTTCAGTGAGCTTTGCTTTGCAGAGTTCATAATCTGAGAGCTGAGTTTATGTGGTACAAAGTGTACCCCAAGGAGTTACACTGGTGCAAAACATATATAAGAATCTCATCACATTTCCACAGCCCCCAAAGGCCCCTGTTACAAAGCAGCTGCCCTGGGAAGCCAAACTGTTACACAAATCAGCCCAGGAAAGCCCAGAACAGGAGTCTGAGTGCCCAACAAAGCCAATAATAACTGRAATATGAAGAGGAAATAAGGAGACCCTGCCACAAAATCCCAGGGGGTGATTTATGGGAAGTTTTCAGTGATAATGTTTAAATTTGATTTATAAGTTTGAGAGCTGAGATTTCCTGGGAAACATCTCTTCTTGGAGCACAGAGGAGTCATCCAGACGCTGGTGGGACAGGAAAAGATGAATGCATGTACCAGACTTTTGCCTCATCCCTGGAAGTGTTCAAGGCCAGGCTGAACTGGAGCTCTGAGCAACCATGTCTAGTGGAAGGTGTCCCTGCACATGGCAGGAGGTTGGAACTGGATGAGCTTTAGGGTCCCTTCCAACCCAAACCATYCTATATTCTATGAAAGATCAGTTGTGTCCTTAAAGCCTCTCGGCTCCCTTGAATAACTCACAAAATAGTTTTTTTAAGCTCAGAGCTGCTCTCCTTACTCAGGAGTAACCACCAATCCTTCATTCAGCCTGAAATCCTCTCTTGGGTGTCTGGGACTGGCAGCCCCATGGAGAACAGCTCCAGGGCTGCAGCTCTTGGGGCTCTGGTTGGGGGTCTGGTTTGACTCACGGAGGATGCCCCATCCAGGACGATGCTCCTGAGGAGACAGAGCTGGTGACAGCARTGCTGCACTAACTGGTCCATCATGTGATCTATGCAGGGGCTGCCTGCCTGGGCTGGGAAGAGCCAGCTGGCCCTTCTGGTGGGCAAGTGGTGCATGGATGAAGCCTGGTCCACGCCCAGGCTCTGCTGGTCCTCGCAGTCTGGACACACAGAAGCCTCTGGGATCACCACAGCTCCTAAAGGCAGAGAAATGCAACCCCAAGAGGCTGAATCCCTCCCTGACCCGCACATTGTTTGGGATCAAGGGTCAGTTTCTCCAGAGGTAACGGGAGCTTCTTGTCGTGTTCCTGCTGCTGCATCCCAAAGAGATGAAAAGCAAATCTCTGGCAAAAATTACGGCAGAACACGTCCCAAGCTTTTGCAGGAAGTTTTGTGCCTGTTCCTTGCTGAGAGGGGGTTGCTGCCATCCTACGTGAACTGCAACACCGAGGCAGCGCCTGCAYAAAGCTGAGAAGTGAAACCAGCACTCCCCACCCACCTCTTTTCCCTGGTTCCCAGGCTGACGGAGACAGCTTGGCTCGTCTTTCCAGCTGCAGCCTCCCTCTGTTCCCAAGGTCTGCTCACCCTCCTGGCTTCTTCTTTGTTCTTCAGACCACCAGGACAGAGACACATGCAAACCCAGCCCTGCCCCGGCTCTGCAGCGGTGGTCTCCACCTCCCTTCCACACAGATTTATGAATTTAAAGGCAATCACGATTTCCTGCTGCCACTTGTTTTGACTGCACAGGCCTTCTGTGATTTGCTTGGAACACCAGCAGATATCCACCACAGACATGTCCTTTCCAGCTGGCATTTGGTGGGCGCCTCTGATGGTTGCTGGTGGTCCATTAATCCGCTCGCCCCCGGCAGATTCTCAAAGAGATGATTTGCTTCTTGGCCTTTTAGCAACAGTTCACGACTTTTTATGAGCATTTCCCTCAGTRCCTCCTCTTCAGGTGGTGGCTTGTAATACCTTTATGGAGTGTTGGTATTGATGAGCATCTGTGTGACTGCACATATTGTGCCTTAGTCCACCACTGCAGTGCACAGCCAGTGACAACAAGGGGACATCAGTCCCATCCATGGGTGACCATTGAAAGATTTAGGAGGTGGGTTTGGAGCGGCATCTGAGAGTTTCAGATGCTTCTCTGAAGCTAAGCCAAACCCCTTTGGCCTGGAAACTGAGCTGGGAAATATAATGAGATTAGGCTGTCAAGTGAGATTTATGGTTCATCCTTCTTCCAGCTGGGTCAAAAATACCCCAAGTGCAGCCTCTTTGAGAGAGCACCGGTGCCTCTGCTCTCAGACAGGGCCAGCGAGGGGAGGACAGGTGGGGTTTCCTTTCAAGTCAGTGGTGCATTATTAGTTTTGAGAAACTTCAGGACTTCTGCAGTGTGATCACACACTCTGGGAATGGGACTCACCCTGACCTCAATGACGAAGGTGACATTTTGGGGGCACAGCAGATCCTGGGGACAACTGCCATAGTCCTGCCGCTTGTCCTGGTTCACAAGCTCCTTACAGACACCAGATTTCGCCTCCAGCCTCCCAGGAGTTTCCTCTCTGCTTTTCCTGCTGTGCTCCCAGCTCGGAGAGCGGCGATACAACGTGCGGATCACCCACCGCTGCCGCTGGCAACTTCCACCCCGTTTCTGTTCCTGCTTAAAAATAGGGGTTAGCAAAGACCTGATGTTTTAAAAGTGTTCCAGCCAACCCYCAGCTCCTCCAGACTGACACGATCCAGGGTTCCTTTGTGTGAGCAGCACAGCTACCAGGGAGATGAAGGCAGTCGGGGACAGGGGACTGGGTAAAGTCATCTCAGCCGGTCCAGCTGGTGCTAGAAAAGGGCACWTATCCCTGCCCTGAGCCTTCTCAGGCCACACTGTGGGCCACCTCCCAGGATGTTTGCATCAAGCCACAATCTCTGTCACTGTGAATCAAATCAGACTCTGGGAATTGTGGAGAAGTGGAGAACAAAGCAGAAAATGTCATTATGCTGCTACAAATGTCTCCGGCGCATCCACATTGACTCAGTGGGTGATTCAGGTTCTGAGGGAGCTTCGGGTGTCGTTGTCAGTAGTTTGTGACATTTCGGTCCCACGGCACTCCGAGGAAATAGGATGTTTGGGGAAGATTCATGCAAAGTAACACAAGGGGCTGAAGATCYGGGAGGAGGGATGCTCCAGTTTTGAAAATAAATGGTCACGCAGAGCAGACATAGAAGAAAAATCTAGAGGATTCCTCAGGGATGACTGATGGCTCATTGTCTTGTATAATAGGAGAATTGGGAGGCATAGACAAAACTAGAAGCTGGCAGGTTCAAAAGCTCCATCCTCCACTCTGGGGTGTGGGTGCAGCTGTGCCCCCAGAGGCCTGATCTGACTGGCTGTGAAGCTYATGGGGTGGCAGCAGGCTGACCTTCAAGCTCAGCTGAAGAGGATGGCATGGCCTCAGCACGGCCTTCACACAGAGTAGATTTTTTAACCCCTGTGTTGAAATATTTTGGATACTGTTATATATTCGTACCGGTGAAACCACTATTTAATTACAAAACAAGCTAATAACCACTGAAATTATCAAATAGAGTGTAAGTCACCATCAGAACTTGGGAGCATATCCAGGAAATTCAACCACATCCCTTCTCAGTGGTTCCAGAATTCCAGTCCTCATTGCTCTCCATTTTTTTTCAAAGTTCATAGTGCCCTGAAAAGGACTGACACTGAAAATTAATTTTCTGCATTGTCTGTCTTGTGGTGTGCATCTGCTGGTGTCCAATGGGGTGTAAACTCCAACAGCAGCTTCTCCTGGTGGGTGGTGCTGGATTCTYCACCCGCCAGTAAGAGATGAGCTATGCAGGTATTTTTTCTTGGGACTGATGGGGGTCAGATGGGCTCAGACTTGGTTCAGAGACAGTCAGAGAATATGCTCAAGTTGCATTTTGTAAAGAAAGCAGTGGRGAAACTCTTTAATTTTCTACAAATTCTCCTTTTGGGCTTCACAAGTGTTTTCTCTTCCCCCACTGGCTGGCACAAGGCACTCATCGCCTGCTCTCCTTGTCAGGACTGGCACTACCATGACTTGCAGAGCAGTGGTTTATGGCCACAACAGTGCCTGAATTCCTGATCCCTCACTTTCATAGTATACTGTGAGAGGAGGAAGCTTTTTTCCATAAAAACAATAATTTCTCTCAGTAGCTGTACCATGGRGGAGCTTGAGGGCATGGAGCCCACACATCCTTCCCGGTGTGGGGCAAGCTCATGCCGGTGCCATCCCAGTTTTGGTGGCTGGGACACAAGTCACAGGGTCATGGAATCACAGAATCATCGAATGGTTTGGGTTGGAAGGGACCTGAAAGATCTTCTAGTTCCAACCCCCTGCCATGGGCAGGGACACTTTCCACTAGAGCAGTTTGCTCAGGGCCACATCCAACCTGGCCTTGGACACTTCCAGGGATGAGGCTTCCATAACATCTACAAAGTTYTTGATTAAATTTTTTAAATGAAATTATGYAAATTCCCCATCACGGTGGGTTTGTACAGGCTGTCCTTTCAGGCTCCAGCAGGGAGACAGAGAGATGTGAGGCAAACATTTTTTTATTTAACCATTGTGAGTTCTCTGCATGTTTTGCCCAATGCCTTTTATTTTGCTTTTCTATTTTTTTCTCTTCTTTCTCTTTCCTTTTTTAAATTTTTCTTTTAAATYTATTACTTACTAAAGCAAAGCAGTCAAAGAGCTATGAAATTACATTTTTTCCCCTTGTAAGAAGCATCCCAGGAACTCTAACCACCCTGATCCTAACTGCTTTCAAAGAAACATTTTTAATTCTTCAGCTCGGCGCAGCTTTCCCCTTCACAATCTATTTTGCTTCCTGATTTCTCAACGRGATTTTTTCCAAGCAGTGCTTAAAACCAAGAGCGCTTCTTCTGTCTCCAAACAGCATTTTTAAAATTCCKGATTCGTGGAAAATCTCCCAACTTTTGTCTTCCACGGCACAAAGAGAAGGAGCAGTTGGGAGCTTTCGCTGCCGGGTGTGCGAGCAGCTGCAGCCAGCGAGAGCCTCYTCAGCAGCTGTGAGCAGCTCTAAGTCAGCCCTGTCCACATCTGCCACCACCACACAGTTGGATTTTTTGCTGCTTAGAGGAAGTTTTAGTGTTTTTGTGTCCTGCAGTTTGTCCTCACGTGGGTGCAGCGGCTCTTGTGGCCAGACCCGGCCTTTTGCGGGGAGCAGGTCCTCAGCTGCCYGACCTCACCTGAGCCTCCTCTGGGTGCAAGGGGATGCTGGTGACCCAGCAAACATCCCTCAGGMTAAAGGGTCTGTTCGTGGGGCAGATGGTCCCGTGCACCTGGGGCCCTCCGTGTGCCAGGACGGGCTGCAGCCCAGCGGGACACGCGGGGAAAGCACAGATGTGGAGGGGCGGCGCTCTCGTCTCTGAACAGCTGGAAGCATCCACGGCCCTTTGCTGTTTCCTTCCCTCCCTCTTTCTCTCAATTAATTTGCTTCCTTTTTCTCCCTTTGTTTCTCTTTCTTTCTTGATTTCCTCCTTTTGATTTCTCTTCATAATTTATTTTCTCTTTTGCTTGTTCTCTTTTACTTTCTTTATGTTTTTTATCTTTCTTTCCTTTTCTTTTCCTTTATTATACCCCTTTGTCTTTCTTTTTCTTCCTTTTTTATCTTTCCATTTATTTTCCTTTCTTTCTTTCTTTCTCTTTCTCTCTCTCT